>BQNB010116930.1:0-21269 GCA_026074375.1 Tanacetum coccineum
TGTTAGTTACTACTGTTAGAGTAATATTGATGCTGCTCAACCAAAGTTAATGCTGCTAGTGAATATTGTTAATGTTGATTAAGAAGTTTCAACTATTTATGAGAAAGTATTTAATACATTTGACTACGAGCTTTGGAAAGTATTAAATACATAGTCATTATATTCAATACATTTGACTAAATACTTAAGAAAGTATTGTAAGCCCATAAGGACTCCTTGGTGTATAAAAAGAGATCCTAGGGCATCTAGTTTAGCATCTCATAAGCATACACATCATATAAGTTTTTCATCTCAGTTTTCCATAGAGTTCATAGCTTCAAGGTTGTAAACCCTATCACCAAGTTAGAGTGATCATATTAATATATTAAAGCTTGTTGTTTTGATTATATCTTTGTGTCAAAACATATTTTACTGTTTCATTGAGAATACTTCTTAGTGATATAAACTAGTTTCCGCATAGTTTATATCATTCAAATCAAAGTTTCATTCTTAGTATTTTTGGATTTATCTCAGGGTACTAAACCTTACAAGCTAAGGAGTTAAAGATATATTCATTGGGATCAACATTCACCCTATCTCCTTGAATGATTGCTTGGTTTCTGATGTTGGATGAAGTACGAATACGATTATTTTTTTATTAGAGAAATTTTTAGTCATGGCTCTAGCAAGTAACAACATTGCAGAGGCTAGAGGATCTTCAGAATTGGTTTGAACATCATCCTGCTGGTACTCATCGTCATAATCAACCACAGTCGTAGGATGCGTTACATAATAAGATGAGGTATTTCTGGAAGATGAACCCGTGTGTGCTACTAGAGCCAAAGGATCATGAAACTTTTCTAACTTCTTTGCCCGTGATGCATTAACCAGTTTCTCGAATTGCTGAAGGTAATCAAAGAGATCATCAAACGAATCTACTGTTAAACGTTTAGCAAGACGAACTTGGGTGACATATTTCAACCATTCCGGTTGCAAGCTATTCAGGAACTTTGTGTTAACTGTGACAATTGGAAAAATCATTTTATTTCATTCCAAATCATTCATTAACTGAGCAAAGCGGTTGTAGACAGAAATAAGTGCTTCCTCAGGTTCAGCAACAAACTGATCAAATTCGTTCGTAAAACGAGTTTCTCTGTTAACTTGGTTTTGTATAGTGCCCCTCATCAGACGTTCAACTCTTTTCCACATTTCCTTAACCGTAGTGCAAGCATCCACAGAGTTGTAAATTTCATTTGGAATAGAAAGTAGAATCAGATTCATGAGCTCCATTTCAGCATCATAATGCAATAACGCATCACCTTGTAAATCCTCTGCAGTCTGCAATTTCGGTACTGTTAAATCAATAGGAACGAATATTTGAAACTGATAAGGACCTTCATCAAGTGCTTTGTTAAGCCACTTTCGGTTTTCTCTCTTTCGATTTATATATCGTCTAAATCTGCTTGCCCATGGTATATAACTACCCCTTTCAAGCATGGGAGGCCTAGTCTCAGAACCAGCATCAGCGAGGGATTGTTGATATGTTTTGGATGCTGACATGTCTTATGATTCAAAGATTGGATCTTTGTAGACGAATATAAGTGATTTTGGTGAGAAAAATTCCAAACTCAGTAATAGTTGTCAAATTCGAACAACACTGTTCTCGGATAACAAGTAGTCTGAAACTTGGTACACTTCTCAGACAAAGAATACTATCAAACTCGGTACTCTTAAAACGTAGTAAACTCGGAAATACTCTAAATCAAAAATTGATTAACTTGTTTTATTTCAAAAAATTGATTTAATCAAAATCGATAGAACTGAATTTTGAACAAATCCTTATGATATGGATGAACAAGAACCACAATCTCGATAGAACCGAAATTTATTATGTCTTAATAATCCAAAACACTTAAATCACCAAATTCGATAGAACCGAATTTGATTTCTGAGTTTAGTAATTACCGAATTTGTGTTTTAAAAACACAATCCACGATACAACCGTGAACTTGTAATTTTTTTAAAACTTTGTAAGCTTATTTTCGAGATTAACTCACTAAATCCCGATTCATACTTTTCGATAAAACTGAAAAATGTATGAATACATATGAAACTCGATAGGTAACCGAGTTTATCAATAAGCACCTAATATACATTTTCGATCGAACCGAAAATGCGTATATATCTATTACAACACTTTTTCTACCGAAACTAAACTAATAACGATACAAAAACTTCCGAAAATGTAAAGAAATTATCCGAAACTACTACAACTCCTTCCGAGAATGATAAACCACTTCTGAAAATGCAAACTCCATAAGAATTCATCAAATCAAATCCAGTAGAATACTCGATAACGTGTAAATACTCGAAATAACTACCAAAATACTACTCAAAAGCTCAAAAATCTCAACCGAATTCACCGAATTGCATCGTGAGGTTCTCGGACGAGTAAAAAACTCACAAATCGAATCACTCTAATTCTCTAATGGCGTATGATACCACTTGTTAGGTCTTGATTATCTTGAATCATACATGATCATCAATGAAAGCTTAGAGAGAATAGTAGAGGAAGGCAAGTATTTAATTTTCAAATATTATAAAATGGAGGGAAAAAGGAAAAGATTATTACAAGGCTTAACCCCCTAATGGTGATTAAGAGGGGTATTTATAGGAGAGGGAAGGAAGCTTCCCTTCCTTTATTTTTCTAATGTTTCACTTCTAGTCCCTAGACTTTGGTAATTATGCTATTTCTTACTTTTAGCATAATAAACCTTATTACAAGCTACATTATTCTTAACAAAATAAAGACTAATGACTAAATATAATAAAACCACATAATCGACACTTTTCTTAAACCTAAAAAACCACGAGCACGAGAGTCTTCAAAATTTGGGCAATCCTGAACATAAAACACAAACCACGAAACACGAGAAAGGAAGAGGCGAGCCTCCTCACGTCACACTTATTAATAAATATTATACTAATATACTACTACTAAGGATAAGCATGGGTTTCCACCCACGAAGCGCTTGTTTTTGTGCGAGTCTCTAGCTTGACTCACCCCATATCATCGTGATATTAAGGTCAAAACATGTGGAAGAGCAAATCTCAATCGGGCTTTCATTCAAGATGTTTGGATAAACATTGAAGCACATGAAAGTTCCACTCCGATGAGATGCCACCGGCTCAAGACTAAAAACGGGAATGTCGGGGTCAAAAATGGTGTCTTCACTCCTGGAGGAGAAAGGAAGAGAAGAATCCACCGAATAGGTAACATTGTATGTTTTACTTCGTGGTTATATGTTCAATGATATGTTATCGTATGCTCATTTGTTTTATTATGATAATTAATTCTTGTTTATGATGATCTATGATATCTTTTCAAATATGTTTGAATCCTTGATTTCTCGCCTTGAATAGAATTTGGCTACTTGCATGTACAGGTTGCTCGGTACACATCTACAAAGAAGGCCGGTACCTTTTGAAAAAAGTACCAGGGGAACTGGGTGCACAAGAATTATTTATTTTTCTTCTTTCTTTTAATTATTTTTAGAAATTTTAGAAATACCATCTCTCTTTTTAGGGATTCACCAAACTAGGGGGAGCTTATAATTGCATAAAGAATGATATCACTAACATTTGTTTTGTAGCATTCAAAATCCATTTGGATTCTTTGATGCCCTCATTAAGGGGGAGCTCTCGTCAAGGGGGAGTATTGCACTCGATTTTCTCTAGATCGATCCTCATCATTGCATTCGATTCTCTTCGGATTAACTCTTATTCATATTATTGCATTTGATTCTTTTCGAATCAACACTCATACATATTGCTTACATTATTACATCTTTTGTTAGTTTTTTTTAACGCTCTTTTTGTTTCGACAAAAAGGTGGAGAAGAAAGTAAAAACTCCAATTTAAAACTTATAAACTTTAGGCTTTACTTCCAATAAGTTTATGTTTTGTCATCAACAAAAAGGGGGAGATTGTTAATGCAAATAAGCCGTAAAAACATTTATTTATATTTCACGATCTACCCATGTTTTGTCGATGACAATCATAAAATCATCGAAAGTAGAAAATAAAGTTTATATGTTTTAAACCAATAGTTTTCTAACTCAACATCCATTATATATCATTCATCATATTCATCATTTGTCAAAACGTCTTTATACTCTCACATAATTTAAAACTACACATTTTGTATTAAAATGTGTCCTCTCTGTACTTTTACATATATGATTAACTTAGATACTTTATCTCAAACAAAAGTTAATTATACACATTTACAAATAACAAAAATATACTTACACCTCTTTATTTATACTTCTAAAACAACTTATATTACTTACATGATTATAAGTGTATTAGTAATATAAAACAAAAGTAAATTATTATTTACCTCATGCATGACATCATTCAAATCTTGGAAAAATCTTAAAAGATTATAAAAGATTTTCTAGTAAAATTCGTACTTGCATTATCAGTTACCCGGTACCTTGTGTTTACACTGGCCGGTACCCTTATAGGAAGGTACCGCAGGAATCGGTGAATAGTAAATGTCTGGTTCCACTTGTTTACTAATGCGTGCGATACGGTTCAGTTTTAAATTTATAACTCGGTATACCAAATTTTTAAGCAACACATACGAGCAAGTGAACTCGTCCGTAGTAGCAAGATATTGAATGGTAAGCCGGGATCGTTCGTAGGGATTTGGGTGTTTCGACTTGATAAAGATTTCGATGATAAAAGTCCTAAGATACAAGCAAGCAATGATGAAAGTGATTCGATAATAAATAGATGTACTTGGTTGGATTTAGTTTGGGAATCCGATTTGATATGAGGGTGGCAAGGACTAACAAGTTGATTAAAAGAATTAGAGGTTATCCAATCTATTGTTTTTAAAACTTTTTGCCTTTGTCAAGACTCCTAGTGAAAAAAACAAGCATTAGGCGCAATCAGTCAATTCAAGACTAAGACAACCTCTATGAGTTTGATTCGTGATTCGTTTCACAAACCATAGACATCGATAATTATGTTCCTAGTTATACCAAACCGCTTAAGAAATGGTTAATACAAAAGGTAGCCGATCGTAGACAAAAAGGCGACAATTGCTTGATTTAACAATATCCTTTCGGCTATGATATTCTCAAAAACAATCCGGTTTGATAAAACTATGGCCACTTTAGAACATAAACCAAATGGATCTAAGACTTAGCTTAAATTGAAATAACATGCCCACACTATCATAATCGAATCTTCATACCACAAACATCATCTAACCAAACACATAAAAGGACTAGCCACTCATATTAAAGAAAGATATAATTCTAGAAAATAATGCATTCATAAACATAATTAGAGTTCTTACAAAAGTATTGCAAAAGCTTAAAAGAATGTAAACTAGGAAATGACAAACTTGTGACTTAGAAGGACCCTTCCTCCTTCTTGGCTTTTCCTGGAGCTTCCTTCTTGACTTTTTCTGGACCTCAGATGGATTTGGAGAGGAGTGGTGGCTATAAGGATGGATTTAGTTGGAGAAAGTGGGTGTGTGTATAACCTGAGGCAAATGGAAACTCCTATTTATACTACAAATGTTATGTCGGTTTTCAGGGCCTAAAGGGGTATCCAAAGTCGGTTTAGAGGGCGTGATCTTCTTGGTTTATTTAAAGTTTCTCTAGAGTGAAATGAAAAACGTGGGTCACTAAGAGCCAGTGGCGCAGCCTCTCTAGCCGGGTTGCAGCCGGGCGGCTGGGAGGTCGCTGGTGGGATCTTTTTGTTTGATTTTTCGTTTAAGGCTCTTGCTCGAGTTGTGCTTGGCCGTGGGCCTTCGTACTTTACCATATCTTCATTACAACTTGATCTCAGGTCTTGGGAGCTTGAGTAATTAGGTTTCTTCTTCTTTGAGATGCTTCCGCACTTGATCCTGACATGGAATTCTTTGTACTTTAGATAATCTCCTCATGTTTGTCTCTCCTTTTCTTGTTTTCTTGTGTTTGGCTGCAATTACACTAGAAAGCATATTTCGACATAATCGAGTAATAAAACCATAGGTAACTGACCAAATAACTAATACAAAAGTATGAATAACGCTCCCAAAACATACTCGATTTGAGCGTTATCATTTACACTGGCCGGTACCCTTCTAGAAAGGTACCGCGGGAACCTGTGAACAGTAGAAAATTTTGCCTGTAAATAGCAAGCCATTTCTCTTGTTTTGATCATCCATTCTCATACATTTTTCTCTTACTTTCACTAACCCTTGATCTCAGATCAAGATCTCATTCATGTTTTGATTATGGTGATTACCTTATTAGGAGAAAATGCTGCCGAGTCATACATTCGAGTCAATCAAGCTTCAAGTTCACTTGTTGCAAGCATCATTCATCACATCATGATCATCCTACTGATCTTAGATCATCATTCATTTATTCATCAAACAAACACCTTGTAAAAGTGTAGAATGTTTATAGGTTCATTCTAGCGGGGTTAAAATACGGTATTTGGCTTTGTATTGAAAGTGATGTGAGGTTAGTTATATCGGTGTTAGAACTCGGTATTTAGCTTTGCACCAGATAAAGTGTAAGCGACGTAGGGTTGGTTCTACCAATGTTAGGACTCGGTATCTAGCTTAGTGCCGGATAAAAGTGTAAGCAACGTTGTGAGGCTTCTCTCGCCGAAGTAAGGAGCTTGTGGAATGTAGTGTTTACCCGAAAACTATGAGTAGGTGAATCGGAGAGTGGAGTAGGCATGGTAAATGAGTCCTTGTGCCGAACCACTATAAATATCGTTGTTAGTCTATATATCCTTTATTGTGTTTATTTTACTCAATAGTCATTTGCTTATATATGTGTTAAGATCTATATTAATAGCTAGATCTAATCTTTTACACAAACATTTCACCTGTGTTCAAACAATTCACCAGATAAATAAAAAAGAATTATTATTTGGTAAGACTATTCAACCCCCCCTTATAGTTTTTCACAATATTCTTGGCGGTCGCTAATTTCTTAAAATTTAGTTATTTAGATTAATTTTTAAAATTGAGCGGGATAGTTTTTTTTTAACTTTTTTGTTACTTGGGGATATCTCCAACCTATATAAAAGAGTATAATGTCCAATCAACAATGCCACATATACAAAAAGAATGAGTTATCATTGCCACATGTGATAACAAATGATATGTACATGTTGACTACCATTCTTTGACTTGAGTTTCATGAACAAATACTTCCAAATCAAAATCATATCTTTTCTATTTACAATTCAAACCAATAAACCTACACAATTGGATCTCTTTAATTCACAAAATCCTATCTCTTCCACACCAAAATCACGAGAAAAAAAAGAAGCTAAACAATGGGATTAAATTATAGTAAGGGGTATGGTGGCTTAAGCCACAAAACAAAACGGGCCCTACAGCCTGCCACATCAGCATCTCACTCCCACTCAAAAATACCCCTTAACTCATAACACACCCATACATTTTCATTTGGGCCCCATCACTCACACACAAACACATACATTATAAAATATAATAATAATAATAATAAAATTTACTTTATCTCGCCACCCTAGTGATGAGATACCAAAAAAATCTCTAGTGGCTAGCTAACATGGTATGGTGAAGAGGTGGTGAAGAGGAGAGAGAGAATGCCATGTAGGAGTGGCGAGCCTTCCTCTTCACCACACCCTTTACTCTTACATACACACCTTCACCAAACACACAAAATCAAAGCTAACCTATCTTATAAAACTTGATTAGATAACATGAATCTTCAAAAATAGATCTGGCCATCAGTTTCGATCATGGAATATTCGTTTTTTTTAATTCACCGATCGTATGCCCAAAACATCACACCCTTGATTGAATTGATCATTCCGTTGTAAACAACTGATCATGATTTTGCAGTAGAATTGAGAATTGATTATTTATAATGATGTCTTTTTTATTATGATTTCTTGAATATCGTTCGTTTTGGTTACTTGAAAATTGTAAACAAAACTAACCATGAAATTGTAAGTTTAGGCTTCTAAATTTTATGATCACCAAGTGTTTGATAAAAATACCCGATGAAACATTTAATGCTTATCAGATTTATGTTCTATGAATTGATGATATTGTACTTTTTTGGTTTGACAAAGTTGTGGCATAATTTTGTGTGCTTGTGGCAACATTTGTTGGACTAAAAGACATGACAAGCAAGTTTTCCTAAACAATGAGTATGCCCTTTAAACTATTGTTCCATGAACAGAACCAACGAGTTTATGAAGCATTCCAATTCACGTTTGATAAACGAACGGCAACATTTTTTATTTTTCAAGTTAGGTTTCGTTTTTTTATAGGTTTTACTTCTTCATTTACAAACCATGTCTGCAGAAGAAGAGGTTCATCTAAAGTCTTCATCTGCATGAAAAAGACCGTTTGTTTTTGTTCTAATTAAGTACTTATTTCATTTTTGTTTCTTTATCTTTTTACTAGTTTCGTCAGTTATTTACGTTTACGTCTGTTTTTTTACGTTCTCGTTATTCTTTTACATTTTCGTCAGATTTTTTACGTTTTCGTCAGTTTTTTTTACGTTTTCGTCAGTTATTTTACGTTTACGTCTGTTTTTTTACGTTCTCGTTATTCTTTTACATTTTCGTCAGATTTTTTACGTTTTCATCAATTTTTTTACGTTTTCGTCAGTATTTTTACGTTTTCGTCAGTTTTTTACGTTTTCGTCAGTTATGTTACGTCTTTGTTAGTTTTTTTACGTTTTCTTTAGTTTTTTTATATTTACGTCAGTTTTTTTACATTTACGTCAGTTTTTTTACGTTTGCGTCGGGTTTTTACGTTTTCGTCTAATTTTTTACGTTTTCGTTTGTTTTTTACGTTTTTGTCAGTTTTTTACGTTTGCGTTAGTTTTTTACGTTTCCGTCAGTTTTTTACGTTTTGGTTAGTTTTTTTACGTTGTCGTCTGTTTTTTTACGTTTTCGTCAGTTATTTTACGTTTTCGTCAGTTTTTTTACGTTTCCGTCAGTTTTTTACGTTTTCGTTAGTTTTTATACGTTTTGTTAGTTTTTTAGGTTTTCGTCGTTTTTTTACGTTTTCGTTAGTTATTTTACGTTTTTGTCCTTTTTTTACGTTTTCGTCTGTTTTTTATGTTGTCGTACTTTTACGGACGAAAACTTGAAAAAACGAAGGAAAATGTAAAAAAAGTGCGAAAACATAAAAAAATGGAGGAAAACGTAAAAAGATAGACCCAAAAAAACGTAAAAAGACGGACGCAAACGTAAAAAGAAGGGCGAAAACGTAGAAAAAACGTACGAAAACATAAAAAAACGGACGAAGACGTAAAAACAGGCAAAAACATTAAAAACAAACGAAAAAGTAAAATAACAGACGAAAACATAAAATAACTGAAAAAGACGTAAAAATACAAACGAAAACGTAAAAAAGCAGACGAGAACGTAAAATGTAGGATATTGGAAATCATAGCACAATCGAATGACTAGTGGCTTAGCCAAGTTCTAGAGAGAGAAAGTGAGAGAGAACTTTCTAGTGAGAGAAAATGAACTTGTATATTGTAAATGACTAACCCACCTCTTCCATGGCATGGAAGAGGCTTATATACTATCAACAAAACCGGCCATAAGGCCTTAGTAGTGGGCTTACACGTTGGGTTTAATACCCGGCCCATTACCGAATGTTATACATTAACTACTTAACTACGAGCAACAATAAACGGTAAAATACACGGGGTGACCGAGTCTTTTTCTAATATCTAACAATCTCCCCCTAGGGGAGGTCACCCCAGAAAATACTAAATTAAGCTCTGTAATGTTGATCTTGTGTTCAGCTTGTAGTCTTTGATTCTTCATGCATTGATTTCTTTATACATAATGTAGTGATCTTTGAACTTATTTCCTTTCACTTGTGTGATCTTTGAGCTTTCTTTAAGATCATCAGCCATAGTAAATCTATTAATCATCCTTGTTGTGGTATTGCCTCCATGTAATGTTGTGACCTTCGGACAGGCATGCTCACACTTTTATGGATCATGATAGCACATATCAGATTTGCAGAAGCTGGGTTGTAGGTCTTTCAGTTATCATGATGTCTTTGATTAGGAACATCAAGTGTGAGCATGGGGTTGTGAATTGACATGTCTCATGCCATCAGCTGCTACCGTCTACCGTTAGGAGTTCCTGCAAGTATATGTTAGTGATAAACAAACGAATGTGTCTTTCACTTTCGTTGAATAAGGTTGCAAGAACCACGGTTCCCCGTTATTCAGTATGAATACTGCTTGTGATCAGGTAGAATTCCGAAGAATCTCCTTGACAGGGTTTCGCAGTTGCGCTAGCCGTTCTCAAACCGGAGCGTCTCAAAGTAGACAAAGCACAGAGTGAGTGAACCAGTGAATTAAAAATCCATTGATTAATGAAAACTTGATTTGAAAGTCTATCGCGTGTCACTCAGAAAAGAGTTTTTGTGACACATTGACGATTTTTATCATAAAATCAAATTTCATCAGAAACACATTTGTTTTGAAAGATATACACAGTCAATGTGCTCGAAAATCAGTTGTTGAGCACATCGAAAGGTTTTTCAAAAAACTATTCGTCAATTCACTGCCTGGAACAAGTTTGATTCGTAAAGAATCACACCATCATTGCTTTCCATTTGTCACAAGTTTGATCCATATTGGATCTCACATGTCACCTACCAAGAGCTTGTTAGATGTTGGCTCTAGATGGATTTCCATCTTCATTGTGAGTACTTTTGTATCACTCGGATGTTCTGGCAATACCTCGAGGATAATACGTAGGACTCTTAGAATCTTTACTTGTTGTCACAGTGTGTGATAAACAAGCATAGTTTGTATTAGTGTCCTAACGAGATTTATGGATGATCTCATAGCTCTAGACTCAATCGTGCACATTTGGTTTTAGTAGTCGGAGGCTAGAGCAGAGTGCCACCTTTTCAATATCTTCTAACTCAGAGTGAGAGAGATGATAGAAATGCGTTGATCTCCGTAAGAAATGAAACAAGAATCCTTTGAGGGATCTTGAGTGGCTATGAAGGGTTGTACAGCGTATCACTGGGTCCATGATACTTGTCTTCAATGTCAACAATCAACCATGTGATTCTGACAGCATATGTAGTGACCCGGTTTCTGCCTAATGTCAAAGGAGGGCAGCTTTCTTTTCACCCTTTATCTTAACATTTCTTTTTAATTCTTCAACCCCTTCAGTGTTTACCGAGACTTCATTACTAGTACCTTGTTGGGTGTGTTCTAGTACTAGCTCCATCTCAGTCCGTACTATTCCCTTATTCTCACATTACTCCTTTTGTAATCATACCTAAGGACTTCTATACTAACTAGTAGATTGTGCCTGGGTAGATCCCTCCGGCTTTGGCGGGATCATGGGAACATGTACCTAACCTTACCATCCTTATAACTCCGATAAAGTAAGTACAAGGTCGGTTTTTTGGTACAGTTTACTTCGCCATAAAACTAATTGAAAAATCAATCAAGGTACTTATGATATAGATATCAAAGCCATTGCATCTTGATTGTTTTGATTATTTAAGAAACGCTCCCCCTCAACAAGTGCGTCGGTAATTGAAATTATTTGGCACAAAGAGGGAGGAGTACCTGCTTGAGTCTTAATAGATCACATTGTTATCAGATTTAATATTTAAATCACATTCTCTCCCCTTATTAAAAATTTCAAACCCTTTGAGATTTAGGATCTCAATTAATTTAAATATGTTAGAAAAATTTAGGAGAAAATGTGGTCTGATTAAATACAAGCCGATATTGGAACATATATATGCTCCTCTTCAATTGATGAGGGATTCTGTTAGTGTCAGTTATGATGATTTTATAAATGATTTAGAGTTTAACGAGAAACTCATAAAAAATTCATAAACTAACACATAACACTGATAACTACACAACTAAATAATGTACAAAGTCTATAATATAATACACATGATATTGACCTTTTAATTAGAATGATGATATCATTCTGTTCTCTAAAGAAGTCTATAGTCAATATCACGAACACGTCCACCAACATAGCATTCCAGATTCTAGTAGATCCTTTTCGTCTTCAGTCGCCTTTCAATTGCCGCTATGAACTCTTTGCTCCTTGTCACAACCTTTTCAGTCTAGAATCGCGTATTCATACCCGGATTGAGCCACTTGACCTTGAATTCCTTGACTCTGTAATCTAGTGCTTCCAGAATACGTGTCAACGTCCCATCACTGAACTTGTAAATTTTGTTGAACCGCATGATCTTTCGTTCATTGTTGTTGACCGAGAACACTACTACTCGAGGAGACTCCATGATGGTATAATCATGCTTAAACTCGTAGCATGTTGCATCCCATCCTGGTTTTGTGAGGTTCAACTGTGTTTGGTAGCTTTCAATGCCGAGTTGAAAGTCTTTGACCCGCTGTCGAATCACCAAGTTTCGGGTCCATAGTTTGACAATAGTAGATAGCATCTGTTTGTCTGAACCAGGAAGATGATCGAAATGACCTTGCAAAAAAGTAGATTCAGGTCTTCAAAGTCACTTGGGTACAGGTTCTTGAAATCTTTTTCAGCAATCTTATGTTCTTGGAAACCAGCTCTTCGGAGGACAATTTTGCTCAAGTAGTCATACCCGTATCTTGAGTATGCTTTGATTCTGACGACACTAAGAATCCGCATGTGTGTTCTGACATCTTTTCTACGCGACGGAGAATCATGTCTGTCAATATAGAATTTCTGTCGATTAAACCACCAGTGAGAGATGCCATATTTTGCACTTATGTCATAAGTACGCACATCATCAATCCACATTTGTTCCGACACTAGCAATTCAAGCCCAAAGTCAGGATAACTAGCAGCCTTCATCTTGGAAATCGATAGTGCAGGATTGTTTCCCTTGCTGCCATATCTCAAATACTCCAAGTCTATATTAAAGAAGAATTGTGGTTGAATAGTAACATGACCTGGAGGTCCACCAAGAGGCAGTGGTCGGTTGACATCGATTCTGCCATTATCTCCTTCTGGATTCGTCTAGTCAACCTGAGTTGTGAGCATCTTGTGACACTCCTCCATCTGGAACTGAAGGTGAATGACATCTCGGTAGAATGCTTTAACAACTTTATAAGCATGCCCTTCGAAATTTGCTTGCGTAAGCACGGTTTTGTTCACCTTTTGGCAGTACTAGTTCATGAAGGCTGTCATATCTCCAATCTTTACAAGCAATGAGTTCTCAGCTGGGGGCTCATAAGTTGTGGCCAACGCAGAAGCCCATTTGTTTACAACATCCGACTTGTTGGAAGAAGGAATAGTCCAGGCAGGTTTAGGAGTCGCTGGTCTTTCCCCTTCAGGTAGAGGTTTCCACCAGTCTTTTCTCGAGTCAGCTTTTAGTTGGTGATCATTCTCGGAGTCTTCATCATCAAACAAATGTACCTGCTCTTCGGGAATGGAATCATCCTGCATCAGATAGTTAGTTAGAGATAACTCTAGAGCTGCCGTAAAACCAGTTGACTCGAATCTAGTGTCAGATGTAGTCCAAGCCATGGATTGATGTGTGGAGGCCGCAGGCTCGGACGAGCTTGGAGCCTTACTGCCTTGTAGCTGATCAGATCCTAATGCACCAGTAGATGGAAGAGGAGGAGGTGGTGGTAGCTGAGAGGATCTCGATGCACCTGAAGTACCTATAGCACCAGATGTACCTGCTGGAGGAGGTAGAGGTGGTGGCGGAGAAGGTGGAGACCCAGAAGGAGTTCTTAGAGTTGTACGCTTCTTTCTTTTCTTCTTGCGAGCTTCCTCCTGATCAGCTAGACGTTGATTTGAATAATCTAGCTCCAATGACTTCTGCAGAGCCTCATACAAGTCATTGTGAGCCTCATGAGCCTTGTAGGAGTTGTCTTCAAACATCCGTTGTTGAAGTTTTTCCTTCATATCAACGGTGGGCAGATCCCGGAAGGGAGCTTGAAGTGGAGCTTGCATTGCCTAGTCTACTGCATCAGTGACTATCTCATCAACTGCTTGGCTTACCTTGTGGGGAATATTGAGATTCTCCAAGTTGTATAGCCGGGTCCCTTGTTTGTCCAACCTTTCCTCCAGGGCTAAGTTGTTTTGAATCAGATCCGCCATATGTTGTTCCAGCTCACCTATGCGACTTACTAGGATCGGATCTGCGGTGCTTTGTTGTGGTTGAGGAGGTGGTGGAAGAGATGTTGTTGTTGTGATTATTGAGGTTGTTGCTGTTGATGTTGGTAGTGGAGAGTCAGATTGCATCGTCGTGAGATCAATAACCAGAGTGGTCATTGGGGGAACCGAGGAAGTGTCTTGATGAATGGGGACTGAAACCATTGACTGAACCTCTGTTTCAGCATTCATTTTCCCTGATTCTTCTTCATGTGGTTTCTCCACAAAAAACTTACCAGTGAAGCTGAGATCTTTGTCAAGGTTTTACAGAGAAGACATGGTTCCCGTGGAGCTTGCAGGTTCTTCTAGAATCACTTGATCTTCAGTTGGCAGTTTGAGGTTCTCTTAAACATTTGGGTAATCATCCATTTGCTCTGGTTTTTGCTAAGATGAAGCATTAGTGGCCTCAAAGTCCATGTGTTCACGGTTTGGTCCAGCATGAACCCCATGACTTGGTTAAGGTTGAGACTCTACAACATCACCAGGGTTTGATCCAGCCAGGCCTTCATTTTGTATACCAGGGTTTGGTCCAGCCTGGCCTTCATCTTGTTCACCAGGGTTTAGTCCAGCCTAGCCTTCATCTTGATCTCTAGCATTGATCATAGGTACTTCCTCATCCGATTCCGTTTCACTGTCAGTCAGAGGTAGCTCAACATCCAAGGAAGGTGATTTAGCCTGTCCAGTGGGTTTAGTGTGCATGGGAGGGCGCCATTAAAAGATAAATTGATCTACAGGGCTCTTCTTCGTGAAGTCGAAGGGTGATTAGATCGTGAAGCAGCTTTTAATCAATGACTTTCTTTTCCCCTTTTCCTTGTACCTCAGGAAGCGGTTGATATTTTCCAGAGTCGGGATCCCTTAATACCACCGGATGAGCTGGTCCCTGAGTTTGTTCTGCTTGTTCCTTTAAACTTAGTTCCAGGGCCCGTTGAAGATCAGCTTCTTCATCAGTATGGGCAGGATCCTCAACAGGAACACCTTCATCACTGGGCTCATCAACCAACTTTAGTGGACTTTTTGTCTTGCATCTTTTCCCACTAGTCCACCCTTTGATCTTTTTGCTGGTGAGGGTTCAATCAGAAGTTTTCTTTAACTATTTCGTTTCTTTTCTGATGGCGCTTTAGATTGGTTGTGTAGTGCTTGTTTGGGTTCAGGTGGTTGAGTAGCAGTGGGCTTTGGAGCCTTGTCACCAGCGGGTTTAGTAACCTTAGTTGCCTTGGGTTTAGTGACCTTTGTGGCATCAGAAGACTCTGTTGCTCCTCTTTCCTTAGCCTAGGCCAAGTTCTGATCAGAAACAGTGAACTTGGCAACATGGCTTCTGTTAGTCGTCGTAGTATTGGTACTCCTTTAATTTCATCATTGAGTAGAAGCATCCAGGTTATCGGCATGCCAAATATTTCACTACCATCCTTTTTTATTTTTTTTTTTTTCAACAAACCTGAACGTGTCATAATGCTTTCTCATGTTATTAGTGAAGAGGTCGACCCAGTCCATTGGTATGAAAGTTGTGCATGGTTCTCAATGATAATATCAGTTTGTAAACCTGTCACTTGTCATGAGAAATGAGCGTTCTTCTCTTCACGTGCAGTCGTAGCTAGATTCTTCCTATCAGTAAGAAAGGTTTGTATAGATTGAACAAACTCTTCCCAGATCCTTTCCGCATAGTCAATGTTGGAGCGATGAATGATACCCCAAAGAATCTGAAGCACAGGGTGTCTTGGCCTGTCATATCCAGCAGTTTTGCCTGTAAAACACATGTTGATCATCGACAAAATGGCTCTCCATGGTTGATAGAGAGCATTGACAGACATTGCTGACACGTTCCTGAGTGTACAGGGGTATCCCAAAGTGTTGACATACTCAATAGCAATATCGCTTGAAGGCGGAGCTACGAAGGGATTGTTATCAATGGATGGAGTGATATCGAGAGCATCTCGGAGAATATCTTTGTGCAGGTTGAACCATTGCTCATCCAACTGACAACTGTACAACCCAGTAGATGAGTTAAAGCACATGGTGTCCCAAAACTGCTGAATGTAGATAGCCGGAATCGTAGAGGATGCCGTGAAGGCCCTGAAGAAGTTAGTGTTCTTCAGTAAGGCCACAACAATCGGGAAGATAGGATTCCTCTGAGGCTTGTGCACATCGAGTACGCAGTTGCTCTTGCCGATGGGCACCCACTTGCTTAACGGCAATATCTGATCATCCGTTCTGGTCGGTGGTGCGACAGCAGGAGCTTGTACAGCAGGAGCATCATTCGCAGGAATGTTCATGTCAGCCATAGTATCTGCACAAGTAGATCCAACAGCAGGACATACATACAGATATATGATGTTAGTTGGGAGCAATTGCTCAGAGGGAAGTCAACCTTGGAATGAGTTGACCCAAAGATATTTGATAAAATACATAACTCGCTGCAGACAACTCGCTGACCTATTTTATTAAAAGTATTTAACTCGCTACCAAAATGGAAAATTTGAAATAGAGAGTTAAATATTATAATAAAATAAAATCTTCTTTAACTCGCTGAGGGATAGCGAGTTGCCTGCACACAATTAAATAAGAGATGACATTCAACTCGCTAGTGATAACTCGCTAATTACAACTCGCTATGAATATTCTTATTAAAATACTAACTCGCTATTAAATTTGGAAATTTTGAAATAGCGAGTTGAATATTTTAATAAAAAATAAAGTCTTCATCAACTCGCTACTAGTTAGCGAGTTGCCTGTTCATGATAATATAATATTCTTAACTCGCTAACAAGCATTACAACTCGCTACTAAGCATCAACATTAACTCGCTACCAAGAATAAGTCACTCAACTCGCTACTTAGTATTATCTTAACTCGCTACCTAGCACAAAGGCAATTCGCTAAGACCTCAAATTACAAACCATCAAGGGTGTTCAAGAAAGCACATGAATAAACGTTTAGACAACATTATCAAACACTTAGCAACAATCAAAAACAACAACCAACAATAAACAACGATTTTTGACTAACAAAAGTCAACTATAGTCACGAAAATCATCAAAACCACACAATGATGCAAGGGGGGCAATTCAAGCACTAACGAGGCAGTATCAATTCATTCTAATCCTATCCCAGCAAATAAAACCTCATCCCAACTACTAATAAAGGTTTAGATGATAAAGCTAGATGAACTCATTGATTTAGATCGATTCAGAGAGGTTTGGGTAACCATGTTCTAGATTTAATACGTTTATAAGGTAGAAATCATAAAACAAGGCGTACCTTGGCAATTATAAACACATAAATCAAAAATCAATGAAAGTCTCAAGGTAGCGAGTTGCGAGAGAGGTTTTAGAGAGAAAAGTTTGACTGAGTTTTTGAAAGTTTGACCAATGATAACTCGCTGACACCTTAAATACAATTACAAGATTCACATATTGGCAGTTTTGGTCCCTACACTTTCAAAGTCCATTACATTGTGGTTTAATGTATTAATAAGGTTCATACAAGTTTCAGATTTGGCACACATGGTCCTTGTAATTTCATAAGCCTAGGAAACATTTAGCAAATTGCACATAAGTCCCTATACTCACAAATTATTAACAAATTTAGCCCTTTGAGTTAAAATAAATTTAACTCCTTTTCAAGATGTAACCCCGTTAAATACAACAACCTTTTATTAATTAATTATTTGATGAGTTAAAATTCCCGTTAGATGTCATAAATTTGAAACACTATCCCCCTCAATCAATGACCTATTTTCTCTTGAAAGAGTTGTAGTCGTTGATTGAGTGACAAATTTTGAGAAATTCAAGTCTGATTGATTTTCAAACAATATTTTCCACCGTGGGTATCACACGTAATTTTCTAAAAAATCATAGACGAAAAATCATTTGGTTAAAGAAAGAAGTCTTCTCTTCTATATCAAGAAATAAAGCACTGAAACATACATTAAGTCAGAGTTGCATGGATATAAAGTAATCCATGCCCGGGAGAAGTTAATCACCCGTTGTCAGGAACAACCGTCTTTTTGGCGACATGCTTTCCTTATTTTGAAAAACAGGTTGTAGTCTGAAATAACTGCAAGCCATAAAGACATGTTTTGAAAAGTTTGAACTTCCATTCGAGCTTCATTTAAAAACCCGTATCATTATTAAATGACATTTCTAGGTCTGTAAATGTTATCGATAAACAGAAGACATGTCTTGAAAAACTATTTTTTGAATTTTCTATTTTCTGATGATTTTTTTTGTTTTTTGTAGGTTTTATATTTTTGTATTTTCTTTTTAGATTTAAGCTATATACATATTGACATAGGATATAGGAGGACCATCCTTTACTCCTCTTCTCCATCCAGAAGACGTTTAAGGGTTTCCGAAGACATACTCTTCATACCAAGTCGCGGGAGTAGAAATTCGAATCGCTCTCTTGGTAATGCTTTGGTGAATATGTCCGCGAGCTGATAATCTGTTGTCATGAAGTACAATTCAACCACGCATTTTTCAACCTGCTCTCTTATAAAATGGTGTCATATGTCAATGTGCTTGGACCAGGAGTGTTGCACATTATTGTAGCAGAGAGCAAAGGTACTGCGATTGTCACAATACAGGGGGATCTTATTGAAGACAAAGCCGTAGTTTGTGAGCTGTGATCTCATCCAAAGTATCTGAGCACAACATCCAGACATGGCAATGTATTCAGCCTCTGTAGTTGAGATCGTAGTGCTCTTCTATTTCTTTGATGACCAGCTGACTAATTTATCTCCAAGGAACTGAGCACTTCCTGACGTACTTCTTTATGTGTCTTGAAAACCTGCATGGTCCGCATCTACATAGGTCGTTAGTGCTATAGCGGTGTCTTTTGGATACCAAAGACCCCAATTAATGGTTCCTTTGAGATACCGAAAGACCCGTTTAAGTGCTTCAAGTTGCTTTTTGGTAGGCGAAGCCTGATACCTAGCACTCATGCATACAACGAATACAAGGTCTGGTCTGCTAGCAGTGAGATACATTAGGGAGCCGACCATACTACGAAAGCGAGTCTGGTCAATTGGAGTCCCTAATGGGTCCTCATCCAGTTTGAGTCAATCCACCATGGGTGTATCAACAGGGTCACACGAATCCATCCTAAATTTCTTTAATATCTTAAGAGCAAATTTTGATTGATTAATAAAAATGCCTCTGAGATTTTGAGAAACTTGTAAACCTAGGAAAAATGATATTTGTCCCATCATTGACATTTGAATTTTAGAACTCATCTCATTGGAAAATATGTCACATACTTTAGGGTCGGTCAAGGCAAATATAATATCATCTACATATATTTGAACAAGAAGAATATGTTTACCTGTTTTCCAAGTGAATAATGTCGGATCTACTGCACCCTTGGAAAAGTTGTTGTCCAAAAGAAATCGTAACAAGGTATCATACCACGTTTGAGGAGATTGCTTTAAACCATACAAAGCCTTCTTCAGACGATAAACATGTGTCGGATGGTCTAGATCAACGAAACCCTCTGGTTGACTAACATAGACTTCTTCCTTCAACTCGCCATTAAGGAATGCTGTCTTGACATCCATTTGATAGATGGTCATGTTTTTACTGGCGACATTGGCGATGAAGATTCGAATAGCCTCGATACGTGCAACCGGTGCAAGTGATTCCTCGAAATCAATATCCTCCTCTTGTCGATATCCTTTAGCCACCAACATAGCCTTGTTCTTCAGAACATCACCATACTCATCAAGTTTACCTTTGTAAATCCACTTGAGAGCAATAATCATGACAAAGTCTGGTTGAGGTACTAATTCCCATACTTGAAGCCGATTAAATTCGTGAATCTCATCTTGCATAGCTTGAAACCATCAATCTTCAGTTATTGCAGATTTGAAGTTCTTGGGCTTGACTTTTAACAGTACAGAGTTATACAAGCACCACAAGGCATCGATTGCAAGTTGTTTTCTGGTGGATACCGGACGAGATGGATTGCCAATAATGTTATCCAGCAGGTGATCTTTACTCCATTTCTCGAGATGATGAAGTGTTTGAGTGACATAAGGAGATTCTGCTGAACTAAGATCCCCGGATGATGATGCTTCAGAACTAGGTTCCAGAGCAAACATGTTTACGAAGAGATCATTGTCAACAGGAGGAAAAGGATTATTTTCCATGAGAGTAGATTCAGCTGCAACGCCTTGATGTAAACTTAGAGATTGTAATGCCGAAGATGATGGTGAATGACTTGGAGAAGGTGCATATTAATCAATGGTAGTAGATGAAGGTGTACCGGCTGAAGTGACTAAAACTAAAACTGCTGGAGCAGGAGAGACCGGTCTTTCAACATGAGTAGATTCCAGGCATTCATCGAACATTGGTTCGAATAAAATCTCTAGGTCTTTATTTATGGGGGGTACATAAGGTGCTGCAGGAACCGGATTAGGTACGAGCCCTGAACTTATCTGTCCAGGCGTCCAAAAAGTAGGAGCAGGTCCTGTACTGAGTTGCACATGAGCCATTTGCTCAGTCAGCTCATCGAATTAAATGTGAATAGTTTCCATAATTCGTCGGGTTCTTTTGTTGTAAATTCTATACCCTTTCCTGCTAGGTGCATAACCAACGAATATTCCAATACCAGTTGTTGGCTGTAATTTTCCAAGATCTTCACTGTTATTTGTAGGGTAACAAAGAGCACCAAAGACATAGAAAAAGGTAAGATCGGGCTTCTTATCATGCATCAGCTCATATGGGGTTTTGTTATGAAGAGTGTGAATGAGGGATCGGTTTTGGGTGTAACAAGCAGCAGCCACAGCTTCTGCCCATAGAAACATCGGAGCCTAGGAAAATATCAGCATTGTCCTAGCGGCCTCTACAAGAGTATGGTTCCGTCTTTCGACAACGCCGTTCTGCTATGGAGTCCTCAGAACTGTCTTTTGGTGAAAAATACTGACACGTTCATAATATGCAGTCAAATCTTTATTGACAAATTCTGTGCCATTATCGGTACAGATGTATCGAATAGTTTTGTTGAGGTCGACTTGTATTTGCTTTAGAAATTTGATGACGGCCTATGGGGTTTCATCTTTTGATCTCAAAAACTTAACCCAAGTAAATCAAGAA
>BQNB010116931.1:0-21268 GCA_026074375.1 Tanacetum coccineum
AAGGGCAAGGTAGTATGAAGACTGTTACCCGATGGTGTCCTTTTTACACAATTACGTTTCCCTAGACATATCAACAGCGATGCAGACAAAAGCTGGTTTTCAAAGACCTAACTTGCACATCCATCACAAGAAGCAACACCATTAAGATCTACATTCTATCTTTCATACAATCATAAATAAACACAATAGGAGGTTTAGCCAAGCATGTTAAAGATAAAGCAAGAACAATAAATCAAACAACACATAGACATATTGAATAATTAAGTAAACCTTACTTGATTAAAACATGAATTGGAAGAGGTACAATAGGGTTTTTAGGCCCTAAAATCGTCTCCTACAGCTGCTAAACGAACTAGGGTTCGTACCCTCTTTTTATTCTAAAGTTACACACTCAAAACCCTAAATTCGGGTTTGTATATATAGGAAAAATGTTGTGACAGCGTCGCGTTTTAATCGTGACACCGTCATGAATAGAATATTCTAGATATTGGGCTGGGTCGTGGTACTATGATGACGTCTTGAGATATGGTAACTTCGTCTTGATCTTTGTGGTGACAGCGTCACGTTATATCTGTGACGTCATCTCCAGCCACTATAGAGACATTCTTGATAGATGTTGGTGTAGGTTCATAGTCTTGTCCGTTTCTTCTCCAAATGAGTCTAAGTCACGTATAATTCTTCCAAATGCGAAATACCTAAAAAGGAACGATTAAGTGCCTATTTTGGGCATAAATGCATGATTTTGGGGGTTAAACAACCCCGAAAAAGTGTATAAAATGACACCTCATCAGTTGGCCCAGACTATAACCTAAGATCTGTCATTTAGCTGTGTATATGATCTATGTGTGCAGTGTTCTGCTTTTTCTTGCTTTCGCGTGTTAGCGGTTTGGTGCTTTAGATATGCCTGTCATTAAGATATGTTAGCTTAATACTGAGTACGACTGGGAAAGGATGCGGATATAAATACGGTGGCCAACGTAGTTATAAAAGTATCACAACTTACTCGTACTTGGTAATAATGTTCATACAAATTGATGTTGACACCATAAGGGGGTATTATGTGTATAATTATATATATAGTAAGATATTCTATATATATGTTAGCCTTCCTACATACCTAACGTTGCCCATGTTCTCCCTCGTGTAGATAATGCCGCCAAGGATGAGGACCCAAAGTGCTGGCTGGTTTGTTGCCGAATCACGAGGAGGGGGAACGGGTGAACGGGTTGGTAGAGGTGGGAGGGGTAGAGGACCTAGGGGAGGTAATGATGAGCGTGTTGATGAATTGAATGGTCAAGGGAATGGCCAGGGGTTGGGAGCTAATGGGAATGTAGAGGGAGTCAATGGGAATGTAGAGGGAGTCAATGGAGGTGTAGGAGGAGCACCCAACTTCTGGACAATCATTGCCCAACAATTGCAGAACCTCTTACCCGCCATTTTAGCTCAGGTTGGTAACTAAGGAAATGTTGGAAATCAAAATGGTAATGTGGTTAATGAGAACGTTCAGGAGAACGTTAAGAATGTCTTAGTGAATGGCAACCGGGTAGGTTGTTCATATAAGGAGTTCTAAGCTTGTAACCCTAAGGAATATGATGGTAAGGGAGGTGCTATAGTTCTTACCCGATGGATTGAGAAAATGGAGTCCGTGTAGGATATGAGTGGTTGTAGTATTGACCAAAAGGTGAAATACACTGCTAGTTCACTTGTGGGTAAGGCTTTAATGTGGTGGAACTCTTAGATCCGCACGCTAAGCCAGGAAGTTACTGTTAGTATGTCATGGAATGACTTTAAGCTTATGCTGATAGAAGAGTTTTGTCCTAGTCATGAGATGCAAAAGTTAGAAACAGAGTTGGGGAATCACGCCATGGTCGGGGCTAGCCATGCTGCGTATACTGATAAGTTTCATGAGTTGGCTAGGTTAGTTCCACATTTGGTGACTCTAGAGAGTAGGAATATTGAGAGGTACGTATATGGCTTTGATCTACAGATCTGTGGGATGGTAGAAGCAATGGAGCCAAAGACTATGCAGAAGAGTGTGCAGATTTTTGGTGCACTAACCGATAAGGCTGTTTGGAATAGATCAATTAAGAAGGTTGAGAAACGAGGAAATGTGGGGGAACCTAGCAAGGATAAGAATGGTAGGGATGATAATAAGAGGACTAGGACTGGAAATGCTTTTGCTATGACCACAAACCATGTAGGAAGAGAGAATACCAGTGTTTGGCCTAAGCGTATCACCTGCAACTCCTACCATGCACCCGGAGGGCCTTGTCGCATGTGTTTCAACTGTAACCGCCCAGGTCATCTTGTGAGGGATTGTAGTGTTATGCCTAGGAATGCAAACCCGGTAAATGTAAAGAACCCAACACCTGCTCGTGGAGCATGCCACGAATGTGGTAGTACCGACCATTTCAGGCCAGCATGTCCTAGATTAAATAAAGCACAAGGACCGGGAGGAAACCATCCAAACCCAGTTGCTACTAATAACGGGGGTCAGAGTCATGGTAACCAATGGAACCAAGTTAGGGGTAGGGCATTCATGTTGGGAGTAGAGGAAGCTCGCCAGGATCCAAACATTGTAACAGGTATGTTTACTTTGAATAATCATTTTGCCACTACCTTATTTGACTCTTGTACCGACTATAGTTTTGTTTCCAATACTTTTATACCTCTATTAGGCATAGATCCTAGTGAATTAGGTTTCAGATATGAGATTGAGATAGCTAGCGGGCAGCTAGTAGAGATTGATAAGGTTATTCATGGCTATGAGGTTCATAACATAAGATGATTCAACATGAATTTCTATTATTCCAATATACTAATATGATATTTCTACTTTGTTCTTGATTGTTTGAGATCCTTGAATCTTTAAAAGGCGTGGTGTTTATGGAGTATTGGGTTAATATGGGTAATAAAGATGAAGATTTACTGATGAAATGATGAGAATGAATTGTGGGATTGTTTTAGAGTGAAAATTCGTCCTCATATTAAATAGGCTAGTGAGTGGATGAAAGAGCGGTCGCACAAGGAGAATTGTGCGGCTTACTTGGTGATTAAATGCACAGGAATTAAATGCTTATAGGAAAAGTGCGGTGTATAAGGATATTTGTGCGGCATACTTAGGGAGTTAATGCAGTAGCATTTATGTCTTCATTTATTCTTCATAATCATATGGGAAGTGCGGTGCACAAAATAGTAAGTGTGGCGTACTTGTTGAGTTAATGCGTTATTTGACTAAGTTTTAATTTCCTTTGACTTGAAGGAAAGTGCGGCACACAATTAGTAAGTGTGGCGCACATTTGCACTTTAGAGCTTGCACTTTATCTTTTCTTGTATATTGTGTATAAATACTCGATCGATCGTGATGGTGATTTATCCTCGATATGCCTCAATGAACTTGCAGCAATTCATGCTATTAAGGTACGAAAGTTCATGAGAACTGATTAAATATATACATATAAATGCCACCAAAAACTGTAAACTTTGGGCGTTACCACTAACTAGGGGTAGGGCAATACAAATAGAGACAGAGGAAGCTCGCCAGGATCCGAACATTGTGACGGGTACGTTTATTTTGAACAATAATGTTGCCACTACCTTATTTGACTCTGGTGCCGACTATAGCTTTGTTTCCACTACTTTTATACCTCTGTTAGGCATAGAACCCAGTGAATTAGGTTTTAGATATGAGATTGAGATAGCTAGTGGGCAGCTAGTAGAGATTGATAAGGTTATTAAGGGTTGCAAACTAGAAATTAAAGGTCATGTCTTTGACATCGATTTGATACCATTTGGGCATGGGAGTTTTGATGTGATTATACGTATGGATTGGTTATCTAATCATAAGGCTAAAATAGTTTGTCATGAGAAAGTAGTGAGGATACCAATACTAGATGGCCAAGTGCTTAGAGTCTTAAGAGAAAGACCGGAAGAGAAAGCGAGACTTTTGATGAGTGCTAAGGCTAGCAATAAGAAACAAGGAGAGGTTATTGTGGTTAGAGATTTTCCCGAGGTATTTCCTTTGACTAAGTCTTAATTTCCTTTGACTTGAAAGTAAGTGCGATGCACAATTGGTAAGTGCGGAGCACATTTGCACTTTAGAGGTTGTACTTTATCTTTTCTTGTATATTGTGTATAAATACTCGATTTTCGATGTGTTTATCCTCGGGATGCCTTCAAGTGAACCTGCAAGCAATTCATGCTATTAAGTATCGAAAGCTCACGAGAAATGTTTAAATATATACAAATAACGCCACCAAAAACATGTATAATTTAGGCCTTATCATAGAAATCAAAGCAAGAAAATAAAATCATTTATCGTAACGTGGAGAAAATTTAGATTTTACAAGAGTTTATAGGTTTAGATACCTTTTCAGGCATAGACATATAACTAAGCACCTCACATAGGGAATGTGTTTGATTTAGAATTCACTCAGGCCACTCAGATAGGGCTTTATATATTTTTGTGGATACACTCAATTTGCACAGACATAATCTAGATAGCTACGATAGGCTTGTACTTGACACATAAACCTGACCGAAGGGCGAAACTTGATACTGAAGAGGGAGAATATACTAATCTTTATGTGCCGAAACTTAAGCCTTTATTTCTTTGAACTTATATATATATATATATATATATATATATATATATATATATATATATATATATAATATATATAATATATTACACATACATTTTTTTCATACCAAACAATAACTAAGGCTTGGCACAGAACTTCGTCTTTCAACTTTAACTTCTTACTTAGGAATTTCAACAACTTAGCACTAAAAGGAACACTTGCAAGAACATGGACTTGCAGGATTCATAACATATGATTAATCAGGCTTCAGTCTAGTAAATAATGATAAAGCACAAGTTCTAGAGCTTCTAAATTACCAGCTCACTCATAATAATTATCAACCAATACCATTGTTCCAGAAAAGGCGAAAAACCCACATATATACATCCATAACGATGGAATAGATACATATGATTGATCACTCCTTAACTCAAACAAGCTAAAGGCATCAATTATCTTGGGTACCAAAGGTGGGTACCCGAATATTCTAAAGGCTTATAATTCTCACAATTTTAGGTGGGTTGATTTTGTGCTAGATAAAATGTCAATCCGGTTGGATTTGCCTTACTAAGAGTGTTTTTTAATTTCGAAAGCATATATATATTTTTGAAAGTATCAGTTGGTAAAAATTTTGACAAGGCAAACATGGAGGGATATGATTATATTTTCCTATTTGGCTCCCCTCCACACTTAAGTTGAACATTACTCTCAATGTGATAACTGATAATAGAGATAAAATAGGGAAAATTAAGAGAAACGGTACTTCCCGGGGCATATAGACATATAGCTGCGAGAGTGCTATCCTTTAGCAGACTTCGTAATTTTCTAAATCTTTAAGTTATATAACCTGCAAAAAAATAAACACACAAAAGCATACAAAAAGAAAATATTTTTGTTGTTTTGTTTTTTAGAAAACAAATAAAGGATATGAATGAAAGAATAGAGGAGGGACTCCTCCACACTTAAGTGAAGCACGGGTTGCCTATCCCGAGAAGCGCTTAATTTTTAAGTGAGTCGTTAGCTAGACTCGAACCTGGTGAGTTATTCTTTGGGAAAGAAGGAGTAACTGCTTCCCTTTTGTCATTATAATCTTCTTCTTCATGATATAGTTTGAGTCGCAGGCCATTAACAATAAATGTTTTTTCGTATTTTCCATAGAGTTCAACATACCCAGATGGATATTGATGTTTTACTACGTATGGTCCTAGCCAACGAGATCTGAGTTTTGGTTGTTTGAATTTATACTTTGAGTGAAAGAGCATGACCTTGTTTCCTTGTTTGAATTATTTTCTCATCCTTAGCTTTCTATCGTGTCAGACTTTGGTTCTTGCTTTTTATAGACGAGAGTTTTCATAGGCTTGGTGTCTAAGTTCGTCTAACTCGTGTAACTAAAACATTCTTTTTTCACCAGCAGCAATGAGATCAGGATTACAGTTCTTCAAATCCCACTATGCACGGTGTTCAATTTTAAATGGTAAGTGGCAGTTTTTTCCATATATGAGTTTGTAGGGTATGGTACCGGTGGGTGTTTTGTAAGCAGTGCGAA
The DNA here is from genome assembly GCA_026074375.1 of Tanacetum coccineum. Lineage (NCBI taxonomy): Eukaryota > Viridiplantae > Streptophyta > Magnoliopsida > Asterales > Asteraceae > Tanacetum > Tanacetum coccineum. The sequence continues at coordinate 6,130 of BQNB010116931.1, forward strand.
AAGCCCACAGAGCGTCATCAAGTTTTCTTGTATATATAATATTAATATATATACTATTATTGCTCGTTCTACTTCCAAAAACATTTCAACTATTATGCGATCACAAAAGTTAATTTTTGGAAATATATTAACAAAAGTACACTAGTGAATCCTTATGGATTATCCGTAATTCTTTACTACTCCGATATTAAACCAAACCTTCATTACATAGGTCATCTTTGTGAACCGTCGTTCGTTACCGAGTGATTTTACTTCTAGACTATTCACTACTTTAATTCACCAATCGAGGTGAGTTCATAGCCCTACTTTTACTCGTTTTGATTAAATGTTTTATAACTTGGGGTGAGAAACATTGCTTGCTTTTAAAATTGGACTATACGTAAGAATTTCCCTGTTTACGTATTGCCTAAGTAGCATTTAGACCACTATTGCCCGAATTATCATGAGCTATTAATCACCTTTAACCGACTGGCTGGTTAAGTGAGCGCGAGTGAATAAATAGATCTATTGGGACTAATTATCCCTATCTGGGTAAGAAGCACTTACTAGTTTGAGTTTACCAAGAACTAACAGATATATGTCATGTCAAAACTAGTTAGGTGGTCTTTGGTCGGACACCTATAAGGGCAAGCACTATGGCAGTATACATGCCATCATTTCATTATTAGCTTCAGTGTCATGAGCTTAGCGCAACTGATGTGTCGATGTGTGGTCTATATTTTATTGATTTAAGTTTTTAATTTATATTTTGTTGACTAAACCAAAAACAACACTTTAACGGGCAGTGTACCCGATCGTTAGTAGTTTCGTGGTAAGTAGAGTATCGAACACTTGAAGCGAGGTTAAATCTATAAATTTAATTAATATCTTAGTTATCTAATCTATGTTAATTCTACTCTATTCTAAACCTATGTCAGTCTTGGTTCCTACTTCTAACAGAAAAGGGGGGTTTTTAGCCTGAAAGACTGGCACGGTTTGGTTGGTGACTACAATCAATTCAAGGCACTTTAACCCATGCGAGCTAATTAACAAAAGATAAAAGAGCGGTCAAGCCAAATATAAGAAAATTGTATTAACCATTATTAATCCGATTAGAAAGTTGGTTTGTTTATTAAGTGCAATGATTTCTTCTCTTGAGGTGGCATATCATTCTTAAGACTTAGGCGTTACATCATCCTAAGACCTAGACACATTAATTCTGTCACAATTAAAGCATCCGTATAAAGCATCCTTATTTGCTGATTATAATCTATCTTAGGGATTAAAGCAATGGTGATCTTGTTAAACCCTAGCTCATAGAGACTTTACCCACTTACCGCTTAATGGCAATTCATACACTAGTAGTCCACTTGTCCAACTATCCAATGGAATCAGGACGTTACTTGTTGAATTATCTAGGTCACCTGCTAGTCAACACGATCAATAAATCATCGGCAATATCCAATTAACTAGTTAAATCCAAAGCGTATCCTAGACACAGAATTAGAAGGACAATATTTGTGTAACTATTATTCTAGATGTATGAATTACTATATGGAGAGCTATCCTATACTCTAGATCTACTTGGTTCATATCACTAGATCCAGCTGAATGATAGGTCGCATACAAAAGCGCGTAAACAAGTAAAAATTGATAAACATAAACAAGCATACAAGGACGTATTGAGCTTTATTCTCTCTGGATACGGCGTATTGAGCTTTATTCCTCTGTGGTCTTTGGTGAGTGTAGGCACGGATACGCTGTATCTTCCTAGATGGATACGACGTATTAGTCTTTAGAATAGTAATCTTCAAAATATCTTCATTTAAGCTCTAAAATGCGCGCCTTTTGCTAACTTTCACCAATTACTCCATAATTACTGCAATTCTCAAATATAAACGATTAAGTAACAATTCTTTGCAATAACTATACAAAATGGGTTAATAACATGGGATAAATGATGCTATAAAATAGACGTTATTTGATGTCATCAAATATCCCCCCACTTGAATCCTACTTGTCCTCAAGTAGCCTTTAGAAGTTTATAAAAATGTATCCCTAAGGATATTTTCCGTTAAAGCATTTATTTGATCTATTACAAGTACACAACCAAACACCTCACGAAATAGGAAGATGAAAACACTCAAATCACTCAACTAATCTATGTGGTAACATGTAACTAATTCGCTCAATTGCTCGGTCGTGATGAGTATTCTATCATAAGCTTGGCAAGGATACACATCTCCATCGCTAAAGCTAAGGAGTAACAAGTTTATAAAGGTAAATATGGGTTTTTGTATGGAAAGGCTTACGGTTGATCATTCTACAATCTTTCACCAGAAGTACCACTCCAACAAGGCAGCTGAAGCACACATACATGGCTGTAATGACGGAATAGACATGTGTGTTCGATCACATCCTCATTCGAATTTAACCAACGATTAGGATGAAGAATGATATAGGGTAGGAACCTTCTAACTTTCACCAAAAGTCATAAACCAACGAGGCAGCTGAGACATGCATACATGGCCGTAACGACGGAATAGACATGCACGCTCGATCACATCCTCATTCGCGTAAAACCAGCGGCTAATCATTAGGTGAGAGGGAAGTAAATTGTTGTTAAATAAAAATCAAGAAACAAATAGATTAAGACTTAAGATACAAGTTGCTAGACACTTTTTTCCCGACCGTTACTATGACAAAGACATAACTATTTACAACGTCTTTATCATAGATCAAAAGCAACAACCCAAGTTGGCGTTCCCGTAACGATCAACTTCCCAATCATCCCATAACTATACATACTCTACAAGGAAAGTGGCGATATCTTCCACTTTGTACAATACTTTACATCGTTGATTTTTCTGAACGTGTCAACGAATAATCGATCCTTCGTGTAATTCCTTCGGTAATTACGAAACGGTTATCTTCAAACTTTCTTTCTCACTCTTTTTGTATTTTTCTCATTTTTTCTATTTTTTTCATAACTATTCTTCAAATCTTGGTGTAGTTTCACCAACTTCATGATCATAATAATTCCGAATAATTCCTTCGGTAGTTCTTCGTTCTTTGGACTCACCATTAATTGTGATGATAGTAAAATCACATGAGCTTTGACTACTAATATACATTTTCATTTGCAATGTGAAAATTTCCAACCGCACCAAAGATAGAAAATGACACAAGACTCGTGAAATACAAACTTTACACTTTAAGCAACTAGCAACTGTAAATTAAACTTAATCTAACAAGGTAGGCTAAGGTGTAAGGGTGTAACAAAACAAATAGTTGGTGTAAATTCCTAAAGGATTGGATCTACGGGTTGTTCTTGTGGATCATCACTCTAAAGATGAGAGTAGAAAAGGGTTTAAATGTGAGGTTAACTAACCGGTGTAGTTAGTTAATAAGCAACATGTAAAGGCGATTTAGGTGTAATCCTAAAATTTTCCAATTTAAACAAGTTACTCCATCTAAATCCATAGTACTTATCATTGCGGTCTCGAGTGATATACCAAGCCAAGTTCTAAAGTCTACAACATCACTGGAACACTCATATTTTGTGGAATTTAGATAAACATTTAGAAACGGAAAGGCTAAATCCTCACAATATCTAACAAGGGTTATTGTGTGCGGGTTATGTAACATGTAATTTCACAAAAGTATGCGTGAAAAAAATTTAAATTTGAGCATAATTAAAGCATTTTAGTGTGAAAAATAGGACAAATAAACATTCTAATTCCATCCCCCTACTTGAATTATACAACGTCCTCATTGTATATATAAAACATTAAATACGGGAATTATAAAAAGAATTAGAATGAGAAACTCCATTGATAATTGCTCAGTAGATTCTTCAAGTTGTGTTTATGAGCAAGATTGTGTTGAATAGCCGCCTTGAAGTTTCAAGACTCTAACACTTCAGTATCTCCAGATATTTAAATTCTTCACCAATATTCGTTGATATTTCTTTCACGAGGTCCTGTAGACAATATAGAAAGAACATGTGTATTCCTATCTTGGTACCTACGGTTAATTTAAACTAAACTAAACAAAATAATTACGGGTCAGTCTGGTGGATACGGCGTATCATATGAATGAATACGCCGTATTCAAAATCTAACAATAATATTTTTAAAGTGCAATAAAAATAAAGACTGATAACGTTCAGACAATCAATACGCCGTATGGTATGGAGCGGGTACGCCGTATTGATGTCTGGGAAGACAGGCTCGATAACAAAATTAAATAACATTCCGGGTTGTCTCTCGGGAAGCACTTTTGTTTACAACGAAGTCTTTAAGTTAGACTTGTCTTCTGCTTCTCTTCTTATTCCATCTCATGCACGCTAATGTGCCCGCGTATGAGCCATTCTTTCGTCTTCGCATTTCGAATGTATTTGGGTCCTAGATTTAAAACCCCTTTGTAGAACACCTTAAGCTTTTGGTATGCATGCGAAATTACATTCTTCTCATCTTTTTCACTTACCTTCAGTAATGGTGGGATCTTGTTTCATTGCTCATTAGTGTGATTTTTAAACCTCAGATGTGATCGCACCATTTGGTAAGTTGCTTCATCATCATTTTGTAAAGGATAATTATCCCTTCGAACCGTTTTGCTTTAATTCTAACTTCTTTTAAGAACGGTTCGCCAACAATAACATCGCCCATTCCTTCATCACGATAAGCATCCATATTTTCTAAAACTGCAAAGTCAGTCACAGCGGAAAAAGTTCTAACAAAAATAGGCACATTCGTTACGGCTCCTACAACATTATTCCCTTTGTACACCATCTTATCTTTCATTATAGAGTTATGAAACTTTTTGGATATCACATTGACATACAATAATGGGAAAAAGTTTGCGTGAGTGAATTCAAATCCTATCATGCAAGAAAACCTTAAGTTGTGAGCACAATCCATATGGATCTTCTTATCATCGTCGCAATAACTAGGGTAATCATCAATTCCAGTATAAAGATTTTCATCCCTTAGCAGGTTTAACACTTTTGAAAATAATCTTTTCTTCCCCGACCCTTAAAGTAATCTTTCTTTTGTAAACATCAATCTTAGACCAGGCGGTAGACAAAAATGATCTTCCGAGGATCAAGGGCACTTTGATATCCTCGGGCATATCAAGAATTATAAAGTCTATAGGGAAGGTAAATTTACCAATTTCTACTTGTATGTTTTCAGCTATTCCTTTTGGATATTTCATAGTCCTATCTGCCAATTCAACTGTCAACCTAGTGTAAGCTAATTCACCTAATCCTAAGTTAAGGTAGGTCAAGAGAGGCATTACACTAACGCTAGCTCATAGGTCAACAAGGTCATTGTCAAAGCAAACATTATTAATAAAGCAAGGTAAAGTGAAACTTCCTGGGTTTTTTTCCTTTCGGGGTATGGTGTGATTGATATGTGAAGCTCCATAAGCTTCCATGAATTTTGGTCCATAGATCCCTTCTTTTTCTTCTTCACAGTAATGATTATCTAAACGACTTAAAAAAGGAACTGTCATTTGTCTTGACTTGTACACCACCTTACTGTTCTGTCCAGTGGATACGGCGTATTTAGGGAGATCCAATACGGCGTATCGGGTGTGAATTAGATTCAATAGTAGTAGAAATCAAATTGACTTGATCTCTCGAGTTTGTTTCAGTTGAGCTTGGTAGGCTTTCAAATCCTCTTTCCTGTAGTACCTTGCTCATTTTCCCGATTTGTATCTCTAAAGTTTTGATCGATGCTTCCTGGTTCCTTATGGCAGCATCTGTCATAGCTCGGATTTCTTTGATCAAATTAGAATTTTCTTCATGTCTCTTTGCTGATTCACTCATGAATTTGCTTAGGGTATCTTCCATAGATTGCCTTTGTTTTTGGTATAAAGGATTTGCGTTGTTCCTTTGATAGTACCCCAGAGCTGTTGCTCTATATCCCCCTCCTTGAAAAGGTCCACCAAATTGCATGTAGTAAGCTTCTTCGAGAGTTTTCCTTCTTCTTTTAGTGGGCAATCTTTAGTGTAATGGGGTCCTTTGCATTGTTCACATCCCACTTGAGCAGCATAAACCTTTTCATTCACCTTCTTGATCACTCTTCCTAGATTGTTCAATTATGCTTGTATAGCAGCCAGTCCGTCAGAAGTCTCAGTACTTCTTCCTCTAGATGTTCCATTATGCCATTTTTGAGAGTATTCTGCAATTTCTTGGATGGCTACTTTGGCATCAGCAGCAGTCTTCGATGGTATGGCACCTCTTGAGTTAAGAATTTGTCGTGTTGGAATATCCAACCCATTATAGAACAAAATTACCTCCTGCATCTCAGTCAAATAGTGTTGAGGACACTTCATCAAAAGTTCTTTAAAGCGCTCCTATACTTGATAAAGGGTTTCATCCGGCTCTTGCTGAAAGTTGTTGATTTCCTCATTTTCTTTGCAGTTCGACCAGGTGGGAAATATTTGTTCAAAAACTTAGTTTTAAGATCTTTCCATGTTTTGATTGAACCAGTTTATTTGTTTCTTAGCCAACGACTTGCGGCTCCAGTTAAGGATATAGGGAAGACTCAGAGCATTAGTTGATCCACAGTGATCTTAGGAACATGGAATAAGTCAACGATTTTGAGAACTTTCTCAATGTGTTCATTTGCGTCCTCATTATCCGAACCGCTAAACGTGTTTTCTCGAAGCTCCTTAAGAAATTGGCCTTTCAGTTCAAAACTATCCTTTTCCTCAATTTTAGGCCTAGCAACTCCCGATCCATAGTCCGTTCGGGTCTTGCTCATGTATTGCTCCATGGTTTCCGCCATTGCTTCTGCTTCTTCTTCCTCCGAGTATTCTTGGTCAGAAAGTAGATTGAAATCAGGCGATCTCAATTCGTCAAGACTTAGAGTCTTGAAGTGTCTCCTTGATGATCGAAATTCTCGTTCAGGTTCTTTGTAAGGTGTAAATAGTTCGTTCGTAGAACTCCTTGTCATGCACTTCCTAAAACAAGGGATAAACGATCAGTAGGATTTGCTCTGAAGAAAAAAAATTAGCACGAAAAATCAAATAGGAAAACCAAGATTTCAGCTTTTGTTCCAGATAATCGATACGCCGTATCCAATGGAAGTGGATACGCCGTATTAATCAGTTTGAGTGAATACGCTGTATTGGACAGAGAACTGGATACGCCGTATCCGATGGAAGTGGATACGCCGTATTCAGCTATCGACCAGAACAGTGTATTAAGAAAAACAATTAAATACGCAAACAATTAAACACATATATATACAAGCAAACAATTAAAGATAAATATACAAATATTACATAATATACAAGAATATACACTAATCTAAATTACACTAATCCTAAGGGTTAGATCTAATCTAATGTTAAAAACCAAAATATCAAATAAAAATCAAGATTAATTTTCACTCCTTGGCAACGGCGCCAAAAACTTGATGTGTCGTTGTGTGGTGTATATTTTATTGATTCAAGTTTTAAATTTATATTTTGCCGACTAAACCAAAAACAACACTTTAACGGGCAGTGTACCCGATCGGTAGTAGTTTCGTGGTAAGTAGGGTGTCGAACACTTGAAGTGAGGTTAAATCTATCAATTTAATTAATATCTTGGTTATCTAATCTATGCTAATTCTACTCTATTCTAAACCTATGTCAGTCCTAGTTCCTAATTCTAACGAAAAAAGAAGGTTTTCAGCCTGAGAGACTGGCACGGTTTGGTTGGTGACTACAATCAATTCAAGGCACTTTAACCCACGCGAGCTAATTAACAAAAGATAAAAGAGCGGTCGAGCCAAATATAAGAAAACTGTATTAATGATTATTAATCCGATTAGAAAGTTGATTTGTTTATTAAGTGCAATGATTTCTTCTCTCGAGGTGGCATATCATTCTTAAGACTTAGACGTTACATCTTCCTAAGACCTAGACACATTAATTCTGTCACAATTAAATCATCTGCATAAAGCATCCTTATTTGCTGATTATAATATATCTTAAGGATTAAAGCAATGGTGATCTTGTTAAACCCTAGCTCATAGAGACTTTACCCACTTACCGCTTAATGGAAATTCATACACTAGTAGTCCACTTTTCTAACTATTCAATGGAATCAGAACGTTACTTGTTGAATTATCTAGGTCACCTGCTAGTCAACACGATCAATAAACCATCAGCAATATCCAATTAACTAGTTAAGCCCGAAGCGTATCCTAGACACAGACTTAGAAGGACAATATTCGTGTAACTATTATTCTAGATGTATAATTTACTATATGGAGAGCTATCCCAGACTCTAGATCTACTTGGTCTGTATCACTAGATCCAGTTGAATGATAGGTCGCATACAAAAGCGCGTAAACAAGTATAAATTGATAAACATAAACAAGCATACAACGATAAATCAAGAAATCGAGATAAACAAATACCAAACATTCAGATCTTCATAATAATGGCTAATACCCAAAGGTATTAGCCTTTAAACGTCATAATAAATACAAGAGTAATTATTTAGCCAAGATAAATAACCGAGTTAACGAATGATACCAAAAACTGAACGATTACTAAAGTATACCGAATTACACGTTGTCTCCTATGGAATTGATAACGTTGCTCGACCTCTTCTGCTTTTTTTCTCTTCTGAAAATCGACTTTTATGGTTTAGGTATCGAGAATATGATTTAGCACACTTAAAACTTGTTTTTGAGTTTTGTATTTATAGGTTCTGGAAGTCGGTTCGATACGGCGTATCCAAGGAGTTGGATACGGCGTATTAGGGATTTCTTAGAGTAGGGACCACGCTTGATATCTTCCAGAATATTATATTCATTCCATATCTTGAATACGGCGTATTGAGTCTCTCTGGATACGGCGTATTAAGCTTTATTCTCTGTGGTTTTTGGTGAGTGCAGGCACGGATACGTCGTATCTTCTTGATGGATACGGCATATTGGTCTTCAGAATAGTAATCTTCAAAATATCTTTGTTTAATCTCCAGAATGCGATCCTTTTTCTATCTTTCACTAATTACTGCAATTCTCAAATATAAATGATTAAGTAACAATTTTTGCAATAACTATTCAAAATGGGTTAATAACATGGGATAAATGATGCTATAAAATGTACGTTATTTGATGTCATCAGATGTGCTCCGTTTGAGGCATTGTATGGTAGAAAGTGTCGTTTGCCAATTATGTGGGCTGAGGTTGGAGAAGGTCAGTTGATAGCATCTGAGTTAGTGCAAGAGTCTACTGAGAATATCTCGCAGATTCAGGATAGACTTAAGGCTACGCGTGATCGTCAGAAAAGTTATGCTGATAAGAAGAGGAAGCCTCTAGAGTTTAGTGTATGTGACTATGTTTTGCTCAAAGTGTCACCTTGGAAAGGTGTTGTGCGCTTTGGGAAGAAAGGGAAACTAGCACCTAGATTTGTTGGACCTTTGGAGATTATTGAGAAAGTAGGCCCCGTAGCCTACAAGTTAGATTTGCCTGAGGAGTTAGATGGTGTTCATGACACGTTCCACATGTCGAACCTTAAGAAGTGTTTGGCTGAACCAACACTGCAAGTGCCCTTGGATGAGATCCAAATTGATGCCAAGTTAAATTTTGTAGAAGAGCCTGTGGAAATTTTAGAAAGAGAGTTTAAGAAGCTGAAGCGTAGTAGGATTGCCATCGTCAAGATTTGGTGGAATTCGAAACGTGGTCCTTAATTCACGTGGGAACGTGAAGATCAGATGAAATTGAAGTACCTGTATTTGTTTAGTGATGTTAGTAGCTGAATTTCGGGGTCGAAATTCTTTTAAGGGGGGTAGAATGTAACCTTTGCCCCTTTTGTGTTCTGAATATTTCATTTTTAGTCCTTTGACTATTTGACGTTTGTCAGATTATTCAGATTTTATACCATGTTGACGGTGGTGATTTTGTTGAGAATTGTGGTAATTTATGGTCTATTGTGAATAATAGTCCTTTTAAGAGGTTATTATTGTGTTATTTGCACTTCGGGTGGTTGACCCGTGAATTTTGAGAAAATGCCAAAAAAATGAGTCCCGACACGTCCGTTAATGTCCAAATGAGTTTTGAAGGGTTTAAAGTGTAAATATATCGTGTAAATACTCTAGGTTAATGGAAAAGTATTTTTAAAGTGAATAAAAATGCTAAGTAATTTGGGGAGTATTTTACGGTTGAGTTTTACGAGCTTTTAAGTGATCCCGACATGAAAAGAAAGACCCGAGACCCCATAGGATCTCAACCGGTTATAGATAAGGGGAGGGAGACATGGTGGCTTACTTTTAGCTAATCTTGTCCTAAAAATGTACATAAGATTCTTTCCATTCCCCATTTCTCATAATCATTTTTCATTTTCAAAAAAATAAAAAACACATAAGTGTGTGTGTGTGTGTGTGTGTGTTTAAGTCATGCCACTAAACCACAAAACTCCATTTGATTTCCAACTTTGATCAAGAACGTGATATTACAGGTTGATACGAGTATTTGAGTATTCATTTAAACAACGTTTTGGTTGTCCAGTTCGTATCGAAATCTACATTTTTGAAGACTTTCTTGTAAGTTTCTAAATTTAAATTTCGTTTGTCGTCTTGGGTTTATATTGATGCATAGATGGTAGTTGTACAAGTTGATCGTCGTAAAAATCGATTTTTAGAAACGAAACGAATAAAAAGGGGTGTTTGGTTTGCGTCGGATAAAAAATGAAACAAGAGGGTTTTGTTAGTTTTGATATTGTGGTCGTGATGGTTGAGAAACATATATTGCTAGATAGTTTATTTTGTATAATAGCTTGTATAGCTTAGTTCGTGGGCTTTTTGCGCCTTTTTTGAGCTTATGTGCTCACGTCCTACTATAAAATCATATGGGAAGTGATTTTTATTATTTTCGTGGTATGGCGTATGTTCGTGGACTATTTTTATAGCTTATGGTGTTAACAAAATACTATACGTAGCGTACTAGCTTATTTTTAAAGCTTATGGACTAGTTTTTGGTGCCTTTGGGCTCACGACCCAATAAGCACAAATAAGTCGTGGCTTATTTGTTGGCTTAACGTGGTCCGGGTTATTTTCTACTTATTAGTATGAGCTTATGTATATAAATGGACCTTAGTTTTGGTCTTGGATCGTATTTTGGACGTATAAATACCTTATTGAACCCTTGTTGGGCCTTAAAGCCCAATAAGCAATATTTAATCGTTTTAAGAGTTTTTGACGGACTTTTGAAAGTGAAATGTATTTACGAAGTGATATTGAACGTTATTTTGGGAAAAAAATTTAGTAAACGTTAAAGATTGAGATTTTGGGATTTTGTCGAAAAAGTGTCGAAATGGTGAAAAGTGTTGAAATTAAGGTTTGAACTTAGAATAATGTATATTTAAATTACGGGTCATGTCGAAATTTCATTAAAAGTCCTATACTAGGAAAGTTTTACTTATAGAACACGATTATGGTTTAAAATAATAAAAATATGTATTATTTTATTTTATTTATTTAATATAATGCACTAAAAGACGGAAAATATAAATTTTTCTCGAACTTCTTCTAATAGCTCTATTATGAGTAAACGTTTTCATTTTCACCTATATTATGATTATTTTATTAGGGAAAAAACTAAGGTATACGACATGGGACTAATTCGGAGATATATTGGTATACTCTATTTTATTATTATATATTTACTTTACTATCTTATCTATTTTCTTTAAATAGTATAAGTATGTATCGTTGAGATATCGGATTGATAAGATATTTTGGGATGAGACGTCAACCATCACACCACTAGATTATTATGGGTAATTTGTTACAACGCATAATGGCCTCGCAATTGCATCAAACTTGAGAAGACTATTTTGGAAATAAATGATTTCTAATGGGGACATTAATGGCTGGACTAGGTCGTGTGCGCACGTCGTTGTATTTGCTTGTGTGATTGAGATTTGGTTGCTTAAGACTTGCTTGAGGTGAGTTCTCGTAGCCCCATTTTTCTACTGTTTTTCCGTTGGGGGAAAATGATACTCAAATGTGTTTTGAACTGTTTTAAAATTTGATTGTGCGAAACGTGGTTTTGTTTTTTGGACAATTATGTGCTTATGGCTGCTATGTGAATATTATGTATTTCATGATTATTTGGATCGGAGGGGTACGCCTACCCTAGTATTTATGTGGTTATTGGATCGGCTGGGTACGCCTACCCTAGCATGTGTGAGGTCCTGCCCTAATCTAGTGCTCCAGCTGGTAGGCCCTTTAGGTGCGTAAGTGACATATTTGCTACCGGACTAGCGGTGATGCTAGGATGCTTCGACTAGCGGGTAAACTAGGTCGAGTTTTACATGATTAGCGAGGATGCTAAGTCATGGGTGTTTCTCATATATTCATTGTCATATTGCACTTTTGTCCCCTGTTTTGAGATATTGGCACAACTTTTGGGTTTAAGGTCAAACCTATGAGCTCACCAACATTATTGTTGTCATTTTCGAGTATCATTTTTAGGTGAAGTGAAAGATGAATATTTGGTGTTATGTGATAGCAGGCTTAGGAGTATCCCGTGTGGATTTTTCGTGTGAAGCCTTGCTTGTTTATTTGTTTGGCTATTTGTAATTGGAAGTTTTAGTTTAAGCTTGGATTTGGACCCCTCTGTGGGCATTTGAAATTTGTAAGAGATTTTGGATTTAGTTATGATTTGGCACATCACTCGAGGTTGTTCGAGGTGGATGGTCTTCGTAACACTTGAAGTCTATGCATTGTAGTTTTCTCTATATTGTATCTTGTGTTATGATTGATCATTATGTTGCTTTCCTGAGTTTTCGCCATTGTTGGGGTGTGACATATTTACATAGTCATGCACTACTCCTCAGATTGCTTCTCTAGATCCTGTTGCTTTGTCACACTTGTGATGATCTGTGTAAGTATTTTCTAAGTCATGAACGAATTACAAGAACCCGCCGTCTACGTAATATACCATTAGGGTAACGCACAATTAAGGTAGTATGAAGACTATTACAAGCCCCCTAAGAGTACATTAAATGCAATTGAAATATCTTAAGAGGGATCAACCGTATTAGGGGTAAGGTAGTATGAAGACTGTTACCGATGGTATCCTTTCTACACACTCGCGTTTCCTTAGATGTCTATGCCAATTTAATATCTTATGGCTAGTTTTCTAAAGCCTAACGTGCACATCCATCACAAAAAGCAACATTAAAAGGATCTATAATATAAGTTTCATGCAATCATAAGTAAATACTAAAGGATCTAGCCTAGCATGTTAAGCACAAGAGAAGAACAAGAATTAATCAAACAACACATAGACATATTAAAAGATTAAAGGGATAGATGAAATTCACTTGATTAAAACATGGATTAAAGACTGTTACAATAGGGTTTTGAGGCCCTAAAGGCGGCCTAAAAAGATGCCAAACTAGAATATAAAAGTTATGGTTCATCTCCAAAAAGTTACAAACCTAAAACCCTAAAAACGGATTTGTATATATAGGAAAACAAGCACGACGGCGTCGCTTTATGTTCTTGACGCTGACGCGCCGCAATGGTCTTCTAGGGTTTCTTTAAGTCGGCTATGTTTTGACGTTGTCTAGAATCCTATGACGCCATCCCTTGATAACTTTGATGTTGTCGCTTGTAATTGGCGACGCCGTCTCCACGCACTGTATGCTTTTCTTTAAGATAGTTGGTGTAGAGTCGCAGTCTTTTCCGTTTCTTCTCCAATTGAGCCCAAGTCACGTATATTTCCTCCAAAAGCCATCCAAATGCTAAAAACACAATAACAAATGATTAAGCACATAATCTGGGCATATTTGCATGATTTAGGGGGTTAAATGATCCCGAAAAAGTGTATAAAATAACACCTCGTCAAATACCCCTACACTTGGGATTTGCTTGTCCTCAAGCAAATGGGCTTTTCTATCTAGACAATAGCAATATTAGGGGCATTTAACCTACTCTTTAGAAGCAGTTTACGACAAAACCTCCTATACCTCGTAATTAAAAGCACAAAAAGTATATACTAGCACCTCACATAAGTGTTTGGATTCTCTCTTTCTCTCAGGTGTATAATGAATTATAACAATATGGGGAAACGAGAAAATAACACTCATTACCTGTCATAGCATATAAATTACCATAGGCTTGGTAAAGAATCAAACCTCCACCGCTAGGCGCAAGTATTAGTCATTACTATCAAAGAGGTCTTTAAAAAGGATGTGTGGTGTAGGTTTAAGATAACATAAATAGAAATGGAAATAGATGGGATATATTTGGGGAGTCACTTTTTGGGTGAATTATGACTTAGCAACTGTGTACTCAATAATTAACTTGGGTTAAAACAATAATGTACTAAAAGCGAGTACATATAAGGTAGGCTAAGGCGATTTGGGTGTAACAATTGGTTTAAGGGTTAACAATGCTCTTCATTAATAGTTCGGCTTAACCAAAAAATACGAGAACCGTGAAAAGGATAGGCTCGAAGGGTTTCACTAAGGGAATCTTGCACTAAAGTAAGTACGAAGCACGGGTGTGGTGTAACACCCCAAAACCAGTTTTTAAGTAATTATTTATGATAATGCCATAGAATGAGTTTGACTATGACTTTTATAAGTTAAAGGACGTTATATAATTGGTTAGTCAACCCGGTAGTCAAACTATAAGTATAAATATTATGTAAATGGTTTTAGAAAATATCACGTGTCTCAAATAGGAAGAGTATGACTTGAAAGACTAAAGTTGTTAATTGGTATTTATCTATATAAGTTAATGTGGCCAAATATAGAAGAAAGGAACTTAAGGGATCTAGATTGCCAAATGGCTAAAGTAGTACCTAAAAAATATCTAGAAATTCCCAGGTTTCTAAATAGTTCTAGTATTCTAGTGTGTTGGTGTTTTGTCTGTGTCGACCCAAGATAAAGAAAAAGGAAGGGAAGAATACAAGGCTAATTGATGATCAATTATGAAGAGATTAAGGTCCCAATCAATTATATAATCCTCAATGATGATCCTTCACAAGTAAGTAACTTTTTTTAAGTTGAATTGGTAATTTATGAGTTAAGGTTTATGTACCCAATTTGGGGGTTTTGGGTAAAAAGTGTTTTAAAGTAAAGTGATAAGGTTATAGTAATTATGGGTAAAGTTATATTGATTAAAGTTAGTAATTTT
>BQNB010116932.1:3550-21268 GCA_026074375.1 Tanacetum coccineum
CTTAGTCGGGGTGTGACAGATTAAGAGTTTTATTCTGCATGTGCTTTCGAAACAGTTCTTCAATCATTTTCGGTTCATGAGTGGCAAATTCTTTAGAGATCATTTCTTGTGCATTTATAGGATCAACTTCACGATCCTTGTTAACTGCAAGATTAACCAGACGTGGCATCTCCTTGTTGATTATCACAATAGTCTTTCCAAACGTCAGTTCAGGTACAACATTGTTGCAATGATCAAGAACTTCTCGAATCTTGATCATAAAGAACTCATGAGTGATAAATTTATTTTTGATATGAGACCAAATTTGACCACATCGTTTGCACATGCTGGCAATACTTCCTAGAAGAATCTTCGTCTTGTATGATGATGTGATGTCGTGTAGGGTCAATTTATTGATTACCAAGTTTTAAATTTAAATTTAGCCGACTTATCCTAAAACAACACTTTAACGGGCAGTGTACCCGATCGGGTGAAGTTTCATGGTAAGTATGGTATCGAACACTAAGAGTGAGGTTATTAACCTTATATTCTATCAGTATTTTAATTAATCTAGTTAGTTTTATTTACCGGTTAAACCTATGCTATATACGTTTCTAATAATATACCGGTTAAACCTATGCTATATACGTTTCTAATAATATGGGGGGTTTTCAGCCTGAGAGACTGGCACAGGTTTAGTGGTGACAATAATCAATTCAAGAACTCAAAATGGAGAATGATGCTATAAAGTGACGTTATTTGATGTCATCAAATATCTCCCCACTTGAATCCTATTTGTCCTCAAGTAGACTCTAGTTTTTATTGAAAATGTATCCTAACCGAAGTTAAGGATTTTTCTGTTTAAGCACTTCTTTCGTTTTAATCACCTATACAAGACCAAGCTCCTCACGAAATATGGAAATGAAAACACTCAGATCACTCAACTAATCTAGGGTGTAACATTTAATTGGTACGCTCATTTGCTCGATCGTGAATAGTTTCATATCATATGCTTGGCAAGGATACACATCTCCACCACTAGAGCTAAGGAGGAACAAGTCAAATGGTAAAATGGGTTTTTAGGCTTTAAGGGTGATTATTCTAGCAATCTTTCACCGAAAGTACCACACCAACAAGGCAGCTGAATCGTACATACATGGCCGTAATGACGGAATAGACATGTACAATTCGATCACATCCTCATTCGAGTTTAACCAAGGGTTATGATGAAGAATAATATAGGGTAGGGATCTTCTAACTTTCACCAAAAGTAATAGACCAACGAGGGGGCTGAATCGCGCATACATGGCCGTAACGACAAAATAGACATGCATGACTTAATCTCAACCTTGTTCGAGTAAAACCTAAGCTTAGTTGCTAGGAAAGGGAAGTAAATGGTTGTTAAATAAAATTCACAAAACAAATAAATTAAGCCAACAGATAAGGTACATAGTTGCTAGAAACCTTTCCCGACCGTTCCATGATAAAGACTCGAAATATAAACAAACGCCTCGATCATAGAAATGACAAAGACAACCTAAGTTGGCGTTCCCATAACGGTCAACTTCTCAATCGTTCCAAACTTTACATACTTTTACAAAAGTGATGATATCAGCCACTTTATACAAAACTATACATCATTGATTTTTATAATCACGTATCAACGAATAATCGATCCTTTCAAGTAATTCATCGGTTTAAGCTTTACGAACCGACTATCAATCATTCCTTCTCTTTTTTTTGATGCATTTTCATTTTTCTCATTTTTTTAATAACACAACTTAACTCGGTGTGATTTCACCGTCTTCACCATCATAATTCATCCGGATGATTTTTCCTTAAACACTTCACTTCAGACATAATTCATAATTGCGAAAGTAGCAAAATACACGAGCTACATATTTTCCCATTGCATTGTACAATTTCCCGACCTAACCGGAGATAGAAAATTTCACTTTGACACAGGAAATACAAAATTTTACACAAAAGCAACTAGCAACTTGATTAAATAGGCTTAATCTACAGGGTAGGCTAAGGTGTAAAGGTGTAACGAAATAAACATTTGGAGCGAAAAAGACAGGAATGGCTCAATAGGTTTTTCTAGGGGATCTTACTCTTATAGTGAGAGTAAACAAAGGGTTACACGGGGTTTAACTAACCAGTGTAGTTAGTTAATTTTACAACATGTAGGCTTTTTGGTGTATTCCTAGAAATTTACCAGTTAAACATGTTACTCCATTTAAGTCCATAGTACTCATCATTGTGGTCTCGAGTGATATACCAAGCCAAGTTCTAAAGTCTACTACATCACCGACACACTCATAATTTTGTGGAATTTTTGGTAAACATTTGGAAACGGAATAGGCTTAATTCTCACAAATTATCATTAAGGGTTATAGTGCGCGAGGTCATGTAACTAGTAATTTTTACAAAAGTTATGCTAATTTTTTTTAAATTTGGCATAAATTAAGCATGTAGCATATTATTTTGTAAAATAAAGGACAAGTAGGCGTTCTAATTCTCCATCCCCCCACTTAAGTTATACAACGTCCTCGTTGTATAGATAAAGCAATTAAAGAAAATGGGAAATAGAATTAGAACGAGAAACTTCCCTGATATGTTGCTCGGGATGATTCTCCATTTTGAGTTCTTGAGCAAAAGTGTGTTGACGAGGCGTCAGAATGATCGTATGAGTTCAACACACGTGTCTTTTTCAGAGTATACCATATTATTGATTTCCTTACAGCAAGTCCTGCATAAAAGTTTAGAAGACAAAGGTGCAATTCCTATCTCGGTTATTTTACAATGGTACAATGCAGGAAAACAATTAAAGGACTGTACAGGAGGCCAATACGCCGTATCCCAAACCCAAGGATACGCTGTATTGCATCTTGTAAAAACAAACATTTTTTATAGTTTTGCAGAAAATTAAAGGACTGATAACGTCCAGACAAGTTCGATACGGCGTATCCATAAAGGTTCGATACGCCGTATTGAGTAGGTTCGATACGCCGTATTGAGTGTCTGGGAAGACAGACTCAATAAAACAATTAAAGTTACAGTTTTTCAAATAATTAAAAACAACCGGGTTGTCCCCCGAGAAGCACTTTTGTTTCAGCAAGTCTTTAAGTTAGATTTTTTTTCTTCTGGCTTTTTCATTCATCATCCATTCGCTTGCACTCGTCCCCGTGAACGAATCTCTTCATAATCTTTTGGCATGCCGAGCACAACTTCTTTTGTCACATCATCATCGTCAATGATGATAAAACCTGAAATAATAGAAAATTTTCCAACAAAAACAGGCATATCTGTCAAAGTTCCGGCTAGACTCTTCTTTTATGATCATCCTTGTCCTTAATTATGGAATAATAAAAACTTTTGATTATTAAATTAATGAATAAGGAGGGGAGGATGTCAGCATTAACATGTTTATACCCGATCATGCAAGAAAATTTCATTTTATAACAACATGCTTTATTTGGTTCATTGAAAAAAGTTGGCTTAAAATCAACATCTTGACTCATTTTAGGTTTTAGAGGTGTGTCCAAATCATTTAATTCAATATATTTACCATAAAGCGGGTCGAATGATTCATTAGATCCTCTCCTTTAAGTTTTGTTTTGGAATCAAGATCTCTCAACATAAAGACCCTCTTAAATATGCTAGTGGCAGGCTTAACGCTTTTGAAAACAAGTTTCTCTTCCCCGACCCTTAGAGTAAATTTTCTTTTGAAAACATCAATCTTGGAACGGGCAGTAGATAAGAATGGCCGTCCGAGGATTAAAGGGACATCGTCATCCTCGGGTATGTCCAATATGATAAAGTCTATGGGAAAAATAAATTTTCCAATCCTAACTAGCACGTTTTTAGCAATACCCCTTGGTTGCTTCATTGTTCTGTCAGCCAGTTCAATGGTCAACCTAGTGTGAGACAAAATTCCTAGACCAAGGTTGGTGTAGGTAGAGAATGGCATAACACTCACACTTGCTCCTAGGTCAACAATGGCTTTATCAAAATAAACATTATGAATAAAACAAGGTAAAGTAAAACTCCATGGGTCCTTTTATTTCAGAGGCAAGGTGTGATCATAAGCTTCCAGAATCTTTACATTTTATGCCTCTCTCTAATCATCACAACAATATTTATGTAGTCGCCTTAGGAAATGAACTGTTTTAGAAAATATGCTTCTGTGCTGTGAGCCCGATACGGCGTATGGACTACATCCAATAAGGCGTATCTCAGATGAATCAGCTTTAGCGGTTGAGATCGATTTGACCTAATCCTTTGGGTTTGTTTCAGTCGAGCTGGGCAGCCTTCCGAATCCTATTTCTTGCAAGACTTTTCTCATCTGTCCAATTTGTATTTCCAAGGTCTTAATTGAAGCTCCTTAATTTCTTATTGCAACATCGGTAGAAGCTCGGATCTCTTTGATTATGTTTGAGTTTTCTTCATGTCTTTTAGCTGATTCTGCCATGAATTTGGTCAGTAATCTTTCCAAAGTTTGTCTTTGATCAGGGTACGAAGAGTTTCTGTTGTTTCTTTGGTAGTATCCTAGCCCTGCTGCTCTGTACTGTCCTATAGGTTGATAGGGTGCATCAAATTGTGAGTAGTAAGCTTCTTCAAGAGTTTTCCCTTCTTCTTTGAGTGAACAGTCCTTTGTATAGTGTGGTCCCTTGCATACTTCACATCCGACCTGAGCAGCATACACTTTCTCATTCACTTTCTTAATTTCTCTTCCGAGATTGTTGAGTTGGGCTTGGATAGCAGCCAGCCCGTCAGAAGTTTCAGTACTTCTGGTTTTTAAGGATGTTCTGTTATGGCATTTCTAGGAGTATTCAGCCATTTCTTGGATGGCTACTTTTGCATCGACGACAGTTTTGGTGGGAATGGCACCTTTTGAGTCAAGGATCTGTCTAGTTGGAACATCGAGCCTGTTATAAAACAAGATGACTTCCTGCATATCGGTAAAATAATGTTGAGGACACTTCATCAGTAATTCTTTAAATCTTTCCCAAGCTCGGAAAAGGCTTTCATCGGGCTCCTATTAGAATTTGTTGATTTCCTCTATTTTCTTTGCGGTACGGGCAGGTGGACAGTATTTGTTTAGAAACTTTGTTTAAGGGCTTCCCAGGTTGTGATTGAACATGATGGTTGGTTCTTTAGCCATCGGCTTGCGGCTCCAGTAAGGGATACATGGAAGGCTCGAAGCATGATTTGATCTTGAGTTATAATGGGTATGTGGAATAGGTCAACAATCTCCAAAACGTTTTCGATATGTTCGTTTGCGTCCTCGAGTTCCGAACCACTAAAAGTATTATCGCGAAGTTCTTTGAGAAATTGCACTTTTAATTCAAAGTGGGCATGTTGATTGATCTTGGGCCTAGTAACGCACGACCCGTAGTCTCCTCGGGTTTTTCTCATGTATTTCTCCATTGTTTCCATTATTATTTCTCTAACTCCTTCCTATGAATGCTCTTCGATGTTAGAAAATTAATTGAACTCAGGTGATTCAACGAGACTTGGCGTTTTGAAAAGCCTCCTTTTTGAGTGAAATTTTTGTTTCGGGTTTTCCAAAGGTGAGAATAGTTCTTTAGTAGAACTCCTTGTCATGCACTACCTGAAACAAATGACAATAAATCAGTAGGACATGTCCTGAAAAGAGAAATTAAATGCAGAATCGAAACAAGTATAGTTTTGGTCTGTTACTGTATCAATTGACCTATATGCCGTATTTAATTGATTTGAATACGCCATATAGATCTATTGAATGTCAGTACGCCATATTGAGTGTACAGAATACGCCGTATTGTCTGGAAGAACAGATACGTTGTTTAGACTGTAGCAACCAATACGCTGTCTGAGTAGAAGGTTTGATACGTTGTATCCAACTGGTGGATACAACGTATCAGGTGATCTGTCAGAACAGAGTACTTAAAAAACAATTTATATAATGCCGGAATTTAAACACATAATTAAACACTCGATGCAATTAAATACAAACAGAATTAAATTATGCTAATTAAATTAATCTAGGCTAATGATTAGAAATACTAATAAAATTAAAGGTTAAACTTTTTCACTCCCCGACAGCGGCGCCAAAAACTTGATGTGCTGTCGTGTAGGGTTAATTTATTGATTGCCAAGTTTTAAATTTATATTTAGCCGACTTATCCTAAAACAACATTTTAACGGGCAGTGTACCCGATCGGGTGGAGTTTTGTGGTAAGTAGGGTGTCGAACACTAAGAGTGAGGTTGTTAACCTTATATTCTATCAGTATTTTAATTAATCTAGTTAGTTTTATTTATCGGTTAAACCTATGCTATATACGTTTCTAATGATATGAGGGGTTTTCAGCCTGAGAGATTGACACAGGTTTAGTGGTAACAATAATCAATTCAATACACAATAAACATGCAAAACAATAATCAGAAGATAAAAGAGCGATACAAGCCAAATGATAGAAAACCGTATTAGCCATATTAAATCCAATTTAAATGATGGTTTGTTTGTTTAGTGTAATGAAGCTTATCTCTAAAGACGGCATAACATGATGAACTAAGAGACTTAAGCGGGACATCATCCGAAGACCTACATACGTTGAAATCCTGTTACAATTAACGCATCCGCATAAAGCATCCTTTTAGTTTAATTATAATCTATCTTAGGGATTAAAGCAATGGTGATCTTGTTAAACTCTAGCCCATCGGGACTTTACCCACTTACTGCTTGACGGTATTTTATATACTGGTAGTTCACTGTTCAAGTCTTTACCAATTAATTAAGAACATAATTATTGAAACATTACGGGTCACCTGCCGGTCTAACTAAACTCATAATTCAAAGGCAAAGATAGAACATTATTTGTGATCCTATTGGTCCAGTTATATAAAACACGATATGGAGAGCTATCTCGGTATCTAGATTACCTGGTCTGTATCACTAGACCCGGTTGAATGATATGTCGCATATTCAAGCACGTAGACAAGTATAAGGTGATAAACATAATTAAACAATCAATGATTTATTAAGCAATTTGGATTAAAACAAACCAAACATTAAATCTTCATTAAGATGGCTAATACATGAGGGTATTAGCCCATAACAATTGTAATTATACAAGCGTGATCAAATAACCAAGGTAAACTAAAAGTTTTACCGAACGATACCAAAAATTAAATGATTACAAGAGTATAGGAATTACACGGTGTCTTCTATGGAATTAGGTTTATGCTTGACCTTGGCTGCTCTTCTTCTCTTTAGAAAATTGTCTTTTATGAGTATGGTATAGAGAATATGATTTTGCACACTGAAAACTCGTTTTTGAGTCTTCTATTTATAGTGTCTGAAAAAGACTGGATACGCCGTATTGGTTGAGGTCAATACGGCGTATTAGGGTGTTTTTCTTGGAGTGCGTGCTACGTTTATAATCAATCAAATATTCATTCCCAGTTTATATTTATTCTCCGTATCTTTGAATGTCTATCCAGCTGGATACGGCGTATGTTGGAAGTTGGATACGCCGTATTGGGAATTGGTCTTGCGCGTTTTCTTGTGAAGTCTAGGCGATGATACGCCGTATCTTCCATTCTGGATACAGTGTATTGGTCAGAAATAAGCAATCTTCAAATATCATCGTTTAAGCTCCAAAAAGTATGCCTTTTAGCATATCTTCACAAATCACTTCATAACTACTGCAATTAACAACTTTAAAGCAATTAACTACCAAATATTGCAATAATTATGTAAAAGTGGGTAAAATGCTTGGGATAAATGATGCTATAAAGTGACGTTATTTGATGTCATCATATGAAATAGGCTGTTTCTTGCGTTTAGATGTGGACGAGTCTTTGAATGTGGTAGCAGTTGTTGGTGATACAGTTGCTGTCAATTCATTAGAAATTGTTTTATCAGAAGATAAATCTTTCCTAGGAGATCTAGTTGGCGTGGGAATTGGTGTCTGCATCTTCTCATTCCTAAACTCCATACTACCCGATGCACCCTGATTGGTATAAATCCAACACACGTAAATATAAAATATATAAAATGATCAAAAATTACCAAATTACACTTGAGGACAAAGGTAATAAGGAAAATCTTCACAAATATATATAATACGTATATTAACCAGGAAGTATGATTCCCGGGTCGTTATTCCCCAACGATTTGTGAAATTGAAACCACGTTTGTTGTTCAGACAATGATTTGAATTGGAAACAAAGATTGCTTTGATTATGTACTTCTACAATTTAAAATAAGCAAATAATAACAATTAAGCACGAAAACAAATAACGGGAAATTAAACTTTAACTAAAAACGCAAAACGGGAACCCTAAACAGTGGTCAAAAACCCTAAATTTCTAAAATTAAACCTAAATTAAAATTTTCTTTTTAAATGGACTCTAATTGACTAAAAAGTAAGTTTAAAGAAAACTAGAACAAAAACGGAGTTGAAATGAGCTTTAAAACACGAAAATAAACGGAGAAACGAATCCCGTTCTTAAAAATTGAAATTTTTTCAAATTAAACACAACACCTACAAAGGCAAACTAATTTTCCTAGAACTTACGATAAAAAGAAAAATTTTCTAAAAAAGATTTATATATTTTTGATACATTTTCTATTTTTATGAATTTTTAAAGTTTTTAATAAAATAAATGTTTAAAAATACTAAACTATCTATAAAAATTCTAGAAAAAATTACTGAAAAATAGGCTTTAACTAGATTAGAACCTAGGAAAAAAATAACTAGATTACACAACTTTTCGTATAACTATTGTAATAAGCTAAAACAGCTTATTAAGCTTATTAGGGAAAAACGTGTATAAAAGTTAAATATTGTAGATGTATAACGAAAAAGACCCCAGAGCGCAGTGGTAGTGAGTGTGTGTTGTGGTGTTATAAAAGGGGTAGAGGGTGTTGAGGTCGGGGGTTCGAGTCTTGCTCACCCCTGATTTTCACCTTCCCCCTTTTTTTTTATTTTCAAAAACTTATAAAAGCAAAGTTTTAGAAAAGCTAAAAATAAGCACTTTTTATAAAAGAAACATTTTATGAAAAGCCCTAAATAAGCTGTTAAACAGCTTATAACTTGACAGAAACTACTTAACTTTATTTTTGGTTTTTTTTAGAAAACTATTTAAGCTACAAAACTAAATAAGCTATGACAAAGAACTATAAGCTAAATTTCCTACCTAACCCTACCCTAACAAGCTTAAAATGACAGAATTGAGCACTAGAATATAAGCCATAAGCAGAAAATCTAAATAAGCCCTATTGAAAGCTTTAAACCAAACAACCCCTAGGCAGATTTTTAGGCTTATTTTTAAGCAAGCAAAATAAGTCTAAAGCACAAAATAAGCTTAAACAGATTGAGAATGCTATCTTATGAGCTTATGCTTGAATTTTCAGGACCTAAATCTTACTTGAGCTTATCTAAATTTAATCTTAAAAAGTGACCTTTTTCTTAAAATTGCTAGGCTATAGTGATAGATTAAGTTAAACCCTAAACTACAAATGCAGTAACACTACACTTACTTCTAATGCATTATATCACTCAACATTGACATGAAAATATGGACTTATATTAATCCTAAACTAATTATCAAAATAAGCAGATCTAACAAAACTAATACAGGATACCGAAAGCTTCAAAACCATAGCAAAAAATAATCCTAATTACTGAGATTAACACACACTAAAAGCTTATTAAAACTAATTATTAGACCATAATTAAGCTAGTAGAAATAGGTTTAGTGAACCCAACCCAATGAAAACTCCATTTTGACCCATTTTCAGCTTTTGCCAAACACCCCTTTATTTTGAGATTTTCAAATTTTAAACTATAGCA
This sequence comes from Tanacetum coccineum, assembly GCA_026074375.1. Lineage (NCBI taxonomy): Eukaryota > Viridiplantae > Streptophyta > Magnoliopsida > Asterales > Asteraceae > Tanacetum > Tanacetum coccineum. Next base: position 13,376 of record BQNB010116932.1, read on the forward strand.
AGCTATTCTAAACTGATTTAAGTAAAAACAGATCTTTAACTAGGCTACATAAGAACTAATAAGCAACTACTAACATAAAATAAGCAATTTTAAACACTACAATAAGCTAAACTGAAATAAGCACAAATTTTTGGATTTCTATAAATTTTAACTAAAACTTATAAATACTTAGAAAGGATTAAGAAAATGTACCTCAGATCTCAGCTAAACAGAGATCATAAACTCAATAAAGAGCTTAAACCACTAGCTTATAGCTTATAAGCTATAAGCTGTTAAGAGCTTATTAATGCAAAACCTAATCTAAACCTACTCCTGACCTTTAGGACTAAACCAAACTTAATTACCAAGCAGCCATCCAATTCCAAGGGTAATTAAGCTTAATAAGTGTATAAGAGCTTATTCGAGCTTATTTGACAATTTCAACATATTTTATTTATAAAAATCTTAAAGGAAAGACAGAATTTGAAAGCAAACTTGATTATATTAATAAGAAGAGATTACAAAGTTGATTTAAAAGGAGATTACACTAAAAAAAACTTGAATAAACTAAAATTACAAATAAGCTAAAATAAACTACAAACTACTACTAAAAGCTAAAACTGAAAAAGAAGAAGATGTTTGTGTGTGAATGTGAGAGGCTTTATATAGCCTTCAGAGAAGCTTCTAGGTCCTGGAGTTTGTTAGATGCTCCCCTTAATCCACACCCTTGATGTATGCCAATCATTGGATCTTCATTCTTAGCCCTTGGATCGCTTTGATGAGCACACGGATTGCCAGCGTGGCAATCCGTAATGTGACCCTCTTGTGCTTATTTTCCAAGTCTTTTAGTGTAAAATCTTGCATCCTTGTGTGTTTTCTCACAATCCACGTGGCATTCCCTTTGTGAGGATTGACCAATAAGAGGCTCTTATGACGTTTTACTCTGCCTACTCATTCCTTGTTACTTGAATTGTCTCTCTACGCACTTAATTGGAATTACCCCTTTGATTTGATGGGAGGGTAAATGAGAGGAAGATGGTGAATAGTAAAACTGAAATTTCCGCGTGATTCTTTTATAAAAGGGTGCGTTTGACTTTGGTTTGACCCGGGGTATTAATCGTTTAACTTTTGGGCTTATAAAGGGGTTTGGGCCACGGGGTGTGGTTAACAAGAAATGGGCTATGGCTTGGACGTGGTGTTGTTATAAGGTTAACGGGTGTTAACTCTTATAATAAAAAGAGTTAACACCGTTAGGGTTTAGGGGACCATTTTTGTAATTTGGTTAACTTTGAGGGACTGATTTGGTATTTTTGGGTTTTGTCTTTTTTTGTGGTTGACTTTGTTTGACCAGGGGTTGACTTTTGTTGACCTTTGATAGCATTCTCCCGGATTTTGCACACTCAATTCCGTTCCCGTGTCCGTGATTGTCCGGTTTTGACCGTTTTCTTGAGATTTTTGCAATATCCGTACCTACACAATCACAAAGACAAAACAAGCAATTTTCAAGCATTTAAAGCACAATTTTGTCTTTTTAGGGCCTATTTTGATATAAAACGGATATGTGTTTTCACACATATCACACCCTCATCATTATCTTTCTCTTTAACAACCACATTCGTTTTCTCAACATTATCATTTGTTTCTCCCTTATCAATCTTATCATCTTTCATCTTTTTCTCAATTTCTTCATCATCATCATTAACTTTTTCCAAATATTCCTTATGACTCTCGGTCTCTATCTTAGTACCGGAATCATCAACATCATCATTAATCATGGAATCAAAAAACTTACTCGCATATGATTCTTCATCTTTGTCATCTTCAACCATCTTTTCAATCTCTTCCTCATCCAGTATTTTTGTACTTTAGCAATATTTTCTTAAGCTTCAGCAGCTAAAGCAGTTTTATGTAATGTGAGACTTAAAATAGTTGCTTCAGCCACTTCATCCCTTTCCCAATCATCACATGGAGGTGGAATTAGAGTTGTGATTTGTTTCTTTTGTTTGATGGTGACTTTCATTGGTTTTATTTGTGAACTAGTTACTCCAACACGTTGCTTCTTCTTCTTCCTCTGAGGACCAGCAGTAGTAAGGGTAGGTGTCTTATGGGCTCTAGGTGTTGACCTATGCATTCCTTGGGTAGAAACAACTGGTTGCGGTTGATTCATTAGAACATCTACTCCAACATACACCGTCTTATACTCCTTGTAGTCATCAGTGGCATGAATTTCCTCAGTTAAGAATTCATCTGAATCAACATTTCTCGTACAGCCACATTCCCTGTAGTATAAACACCCACTAATGCAATATCATCCTTGAAGGAATGATAATCCTCTTCAATTCTTGGAGAAATGGTTTCATACTTCTTTATCAAATCAGCAATTATGAGCTTCGTGAAGCGAGGGTACTGGATGTAATCCTTCTTTTGAGATACACAATTCATGAAATCCCACCATAGAAGAGCAGCATAATCAACATTTGTACGGTTGACCACAACATGAAATAACTAAAGAATGTTGATCTTTTTCTGATCATGTCTAGATATTCTTGTAGTTAGGCAGCGGTTGAACACCTTGAACATTTTTTTACCATGGTTGAGCTAAATTCTTCATGTAGAAGGCGCTCACTTTATCAACCACACCTTGATAGCCAACCCTATTCATGAAAGCTTCAATAGTCTGGATGTTGACTGGTATGACAAATGGAATTTTTAGAGTTTCCACTAGCAGATTAATTGTGTCTCGGAACATATCTACAGTGTAGATAATCTCTTGAGTATCCAGCTTGAACTTGACCGTGTCTTTAGTATCAGGCACTTTGCTAACTGTCATCCAGAATTGTTGTAGATACACAACATGGACATCAACAGTAGCAGTTAAAACATAGCTTAATGAATGATCAAGTAATATTTTCTCAACAATTTTGCATTCAGGAGAGCATGGAATATTCTGAAGCATAACATAATCATTGCATCTCCTGATTCTTTGAAATTTAGAAACAAGTTGAGCAGCTGAAACAATCTGTTAAGCCATGTGGAAAACTGTATGATGACATGAAATGATTAGTGAAATGAGAAAGTTTATGAAATACACATTTATATAACATTTTTGTCTCTTTCCACTCTGTCTATTTTTATATGCTCTGACAATTCTTTTTGAGCATATTATGATCATTTTCTTTCTCATGTGCTAATTCTTGCTTTTTCGGGCACATGCCATACGCTTTATTCGTCTTTTTCTTTTAATCTTATTTTGTTTGCTCTGTCATTTCTTTTTCGAGCATACTTTGATTTGCTTTTTCGCGTATGGATTTCATCTCTATTTCTATTTTCCATTTTTTCTTCAAAAATCATTTGCGAAATGATACTCTTTCAAGAATATAAAGATATACTCTGATTTTGAAAATACCAATTTGGTAAAAACACAAGTTTGTGACAACCATTTTAATAAATCCAAGAGTATAACTTTATATTCTTATAAAAAACTTGTTTAGTAAAAGAGTACCACTTTCTGACACAAAATAGCCGTTTGGGATAAACACCACACACACAAACATTTTGAAAATCACAAGTTTTCTAAAGATGTTTGAAAACTATGATTATACAACCACACTAATGTAACAACAATTGGATGGTCAGTAAGTCACTCACTCCTCATTCTGTTCATTGCAGAAAACGACCGAAACCGGACATGACTTAGACCATTTACCCAGTACAATAGATAGTCATAAACTATTTTGAATTTGTTTTTGAAACAATCTTTTCAAAACTTTAAACTTTTGCCTCTGTTGTTACATGAGAAACTTATGATCACAGATAGTTAAATCACCATGCACATTCATTCTCTTCCATACTCTTTTCTTATCATTTGAATCATTGATCACTTGAATGAAAAATTTAGTTATACAAAACATATACTTATATACGATATTTGGATGGTCAATAGATTGCTCAATCCTCATCCTGTTAATTTCAGGAAACGGTCGAAGCCGGACACAATCTTTACTATTTGATCCATTTATCAATATAAAGATATAATTTTGTAACAAAATTGATCATTTATTTTCGTAAGATGCCATTTTATTTAATGATTAAGCCCTTTTGAGTATCCGTAAAATTTTTTAGCCCATTAATGTTCTTTTCCGAAACACAAGCTTAAAAACCCATTTTGCTTTACGAAACGCATTTATTAAGCCCAAAATATCATTTACGAAACCCATTTGGCCCATTACTGTTTACGAAACCATTTGATAAACCCTTACGAAACCGAAACCTGAAACATTACTTTCGTAAACATACTTTTAACAAATGAAAAATGATAAACTGAGATATTTGTTTTGTTTTGCAGCTTTTTATCATTTATTTAACAGTTTAAGGCTGTTCTTATGTTTCAAAGCAACATCTTAAATTTACGAAACCTATCAAGGTTACGAAACCTCATGATCTTAATCCACAAATAATATTTTCAGTGATCAATCCATTTCATTCATGTTACAAGACATATATTAATGTTTTACCTCAATCAATTTTAAGTTTCAATTAGTTTTCATGTTTAAGAAACCTTAGATTTTAACGAAACCTATATTAGCAGTTAATAACCACAATTAATCACAAAGAAATGATATAAATCATGGTTTCTTACGTTTTTCAATCACAGAGAGTCAATGAAACGATTTGGATCGTGTTTTCTAAGTTACGAAAGCTCAATGTGTGCATAGAATTTACGAAACTTTTTATGTGTTTTACAAAAGTGATGAGGTTACATATCAAAACTCTTACTTTTATACTTCTGAAAATGACTTTGTAATTTTGGCATTTTTAGTCCCTCAAGTTACTTACGTAAGACCTTTTGGTCCATACGAAAGTATCTTTTGAGCTTGACATTTTCAGTCCCTTTTATTTCTTTCATAATCATTAGCAACCCATACGAAAGTTATCTTTTGCATTTTACACTCATAGTCCTTGTAGTTACTTTCGTAAGCTTGAATTATCCCCAAAAAATTTCATAACCCCCCCTTGGAGTTAGACCTCTTTGCACATTAATCATTCTGAGTTATTTTGCAGTTAAGTTCCCGTTTTTGACATAAAAAATTTCATAACTCCCCCTCGAACAATTATCCACATTTGAAATTTATTTTCTTTGAAAAAATTTGTTTGAAACGAAGTTATTTTTGCTTTTTGAGAACACATTTTTATTTTCTGATGATGATTTGACTGAAAAATTTATAACTCCCCCTCAATAAGATATCTAATTAAAGAACTTATCGAAAGATAGTTAGTTTTGCAGTTTTGAACATTCTTGAAAAGAATTTTTGAAAATCAAGAATTTCATAACTCCCCCTCGAATAAATGTCTAATTAAAGAACTTATTCAAGAGATTGTTACTTCTTGCAATTTTGCACACTTGAATTTTTTAAAATTGATGATTTTAAAGATGTTTTTAAAGAAATCTTTATTTTGTGAATGAACTTTGATTACAAACCACATATTTTAGCAGTGAAAGATTATTTTTTGAATGATTTACTCCCATTCAGTTCATGATATATTCATTTTGCATTTAAAGAACCACTTTTTGAGAAATACAATATCATGAGACTGATAAAAACGGAGAAGATATGTATTTGTATCTTTAAGTTATATATTTGTGTTTTTGTATTTTTTAATTTTTTGTATTTTTATTTTTTTAGTTTTGAAAAATAGTAAGAGAACAAAAATATTTTTTTCTTGTTTTTGAAATTTTCCAATTTTGTATTTTGTTTTTGAAAAATTATTTACAATATGTTTTGATGTATGATCTTTTATTCAAGAAGATAACTTTGCCACACGTTCCAACTCAGTTGGAGTCATACCTCTCATACCAATCTTGTGAACTAAATACTCAAACCTTTCTTTTGGAAGGGCTATAAAAAATCATATGGGGGAGTTGGTATTACTGGTCCCGTCAATAAAGGTAAAGTTCAATGGTACCTTTTTCAACATGCTCTTTGATAAAGTGATAACGGATGTTAATGTGTGTTGTACATGAATGTTGTACCAGATTGCAAGATATGGCAATTGCACTTTGTGAGTCATAGTATATTGGAATCTTAGTGTACCGAAATCCATAATCTAGCAGTTGCATCCTCATCCAAATAACTTAAGCACAACATGCAGATAATGATACGTACTCAGCTTCCGTAGTTGACATTGCTGTACAATCTTGATTTTTTGACGACCAACTGACTAGCTTATCTCCCAAAAATTGAATGCCTCCAGATGTGCTTTTGCAATCATCATTACACCCTGCAAGGTCTGCATCTGAATATGCAATTAGCTCAAACCCAGAATCCTTCGAGTACCATAGACCCATGTTAATGGTTTGTATTAGGTATCAAAAGATCCTTTTAACCTCTTTGAGGTGTTTTTCGGTTGGGCGTGCCTGATAATACGCACATACAAATATCGTAAAGGAAATGTCTAGTCGACTAGCAGTAAGATACATAAGTCTCCCAATCATACTACGATATTTAGTTTGATCAACTTGGGTACCCTGTAAATCTGCATCTAGTTTGGTAGTAGCCATTGGTGTGCTAATAGTATCATATTTTTCCATCTCATGTTTCTTAAGAAGATCCATAGTATATTGTGATTGACATATAAAGATTCCTCGGGGTGATTGATGAACCTGAAGTCTGAGAAAAAACTTCAATTCACCGACCATTTACATTTCAAAATTATCTTTCATTAGTTTTGCAAATCTTGTTGAAAAGACTGGTTTTGTTGACCTAAAAATTATGTCATTGACATAGATTTGAACTAATAAAATGTCATCCCCGTGTCTTCTTGTAAACACTGTCAGATCGACAATACCTTTTGTGAAATGGTGTTCGATTAAAAATGAGGAAAGCTTGTCATACCAGGCTTTAGGGGCTTGTTTAAGACCGTACAGAGATTTCTTAAGACGATATACGTGGTTAGGAAAGTCTGGATCTACAAAACCATCGGGCTGACGAACAAAAACTTTCTCTTTTAGTGGACCGTTCAGAAATGCCATTTTGACATCCATTTGGTAAATAGGAAAGTTCTTGTGAGCCGCATATGCTACAAAATTTCTGACAGCTTCAAGTCTTGCAACTGGTGCAAAAGATTCCTCATAATCGATGCCCTCCTCTTGACCATATCCTTTGGTAACTAAACGAGACTTGTTCCGAATAACCATGTTTTCAGCATCAGTCTTGTTTTTCCAAATCCATTTGACTGCGATTATGTTTCTGCCAATAGGACATTCGACAAGTTCCCAAACATCAAGGCGTTTGAACTGGTTAAGCTTATCTTGCATGGATTCAATCCAGCTGGCATCGAGCATAGCTTCCTTGATATTTTTCAATTCTGTAGTACTCACTGTTAGTGCGTACATACATACTTTAGCATCAGTGTGAAGTTGACGTCTTGTCATTACTGGGTTTGAGGGATCACCAATCACTTGTTCAATTAGATGATTCTTAGTCCACTTATCAGTAAAGCGATGTGTTTGGTGAAACTCGTGCATATTTGATGGATCCTGATATATTGATGCGTATTTTCTTTTAAATAAGTCATTAATCAAGTTTAAAATTTTTAAAACTCGTTTCACAAAACGAACTTACGAGCAGAGAACCCGATCGCAAATAGTGTAGGTTGGTAAATCCGAGGTCGTTCCCAAGAATAGTTATTTAATGAAATAAGATAATTACGAAAGAAATGGAGATTAAACTTGTTTTAGAGAAATATAACCAGTAAGACAAGAAACGCTAAGACCAAAGATACACTATCCTTGAATTAAACCAAAGAGTTCCCAATACTCCTTTAGTGTAATTTATTATTATAATTATCTGAGGTGACACTAAACTATGATAGACATCATTGTTTAGCCTATGATTACTAGGTGGAATGAACCCA
>BQNB010116933.1:0-21267 GCA_026074375.1 Tanacetum coccineum
TACTTCATAACTTCTCTCCACTTCACAACTTCACTTTGCTTCATAACTTCACTTCATTAAGACACTACTACGATCACACCAATCTATCACTACTTACTATGATCACCCCGATCTAACTATACGTATAATGATCACAACAATCTACTTATTGTACACAACTACGATACACACCTTCACAATATACACAAATGATTTACGATACACACCTTCACACTATAACACTTCTTGATTTGATAAAAAGAAGTATTCTTCTCTTGCACTTGAGAAATTGAGCTTGGATCACTTAGAAACAAAGCTTTATGGTTAAATGATCAAAGGAAAGAAAGGAGTGTGTAAAGTGATTTAGAATAGAAAGAAAATGTGTGCAAAAGGTGAGAGAATCAGTGGGAAATAGTCCAGTATTTATAGGCAAGCTAAGACAAAAAAACACGTGGGCGGTCCCCTTAATTAGGGTGCCGGTCCCCTTAAAATTAAGGGGGCCGCCCGTTATAATTAAGGAGGACGCCCATGCCTGACGCTCCTTTTTTTGTCTTTTCTAGGAGAGGTGTTTTCTGGAACATTTCTAGCCGTTTTTGGGTAGAAAATTTGAATTCAAAATATTTTTTTGAATAAAACATTTCTTTTAAATCTAAAAATATTTTGTAAAAGATATAAAAATGTTTGTGTCATTTTTATAAAATGTGTGAGGTTAAATAAAAAATTCTTTGATCATAAACTACATTAAGCATTTGTTTATTCATACCTTTAAGTGATTAAATTTTTGAAATAAAAATTTACTACTAATTACTTGTTTACAATTAATTTTTCATTAATTGTTTTTACATTTTGTGATTATCAAAACGTAGAGAGATCGAAAAATATTAACAATGTTTTTAGGCATTATTTCTATCAACAAAACGGATATAAAAGGGGTGTTTGGTTGCGTCGGATAAGAAAAGAAACAAAGTGGCTTTTGTAGTTTTGATGTTGTGGTCGTGATGGTTGAAAAACATATATTGCTAAATAGCTTATTTTGTATAATAACATGTATAGCTTATTTTTGGGCTTATTTCGTGGCTTATTGTGAGCTTATGGCTCGCGGCTTATTTTGAAAAACACAAGGAAATGTGTTTTAACTATTTACGTAGTATGGCGTATGTCGTGGACTATTTTTATAGCTTATGGTAGTAACCAAATGCGATACGTAGCTTATTAGCTTATTGTCAAGCTTAGTATATTTATTGTGGAGCTTATGGGCTCACGGCCAATAAGCCCATTTAAGTCGTGGTTTAATGGGAGGGCTTATTGTGGTCCGGATTATTTTCTATTTATTAGTAGGAGCTTATGTATATAAATAGACATTGGTTTTGGACTTGGATCGTATTTTGGACTTATAAATATCTTAATGGACCCTTATTGGGCATTAAAGCCCAATAAGCGATATTTAGTCGTTATAACAGTTTTGACGGACTTTTTGAAAATGAAATGTATTTACGAAGTGATATTGAATGTTATTTTGGGAAAAACGTTTTAGTAAACGTTAAAGATTGTGATTTTGGAATATTGTCGAAAAAGTGTTGAAAGTTTGAAAAGTCTTTGAAATAAAGGCTAAAAACCTTGGAAAACGTTGTATAAACGTACGGGTCATGTCGAAATTTCATGAAAAGTGTATACTTACTTAAGAACATGACTTTTGGTTTAAAATAATAAAACATTATTTTATTATTTTATTTTATTATTAAATAAATTCACTAAAAGAAGAAAAATATAATTTTTCTCGAAACTTCTCAAATATGTTTATTATGAGTAAACGTTCCATTTTCAACCGTATTATGATTATTTTCACGGCTAAGGTTACTAAATGGACTTATCGAGATATATTTATAATTATTAATTATAAATATTTACGTATATTACTTATCTATTTTCTTTAAATAGTATAAGTATGGATTATTGAGCGATGGGATTGATATGATTGTTGGGATATGTCGTCAACCATCACACCACTAAATTTGTATGGGTAATCGTACAACGTGTCTAAACTCTATGCATCAAACGTGAAGACTATTTTGGAAAATGAATGATTAAAATAGGACATTAACTGGACTAGATCGTGTGCGGACTTTCTTGCATTTGCTTGTGTGATTAAGATTTGGTTGCTAAAGACTTGCTTGAGGTGGGTTCTCGTAGCCTCATTTTTCTACTGTTTTTTCGTTAGGGGAAAATGATACTCAAATGTGTTTTGAACTGTTTTGAATTGAACTGTGCGAAATGTGGTTTTGTTTTTGGGACAAGATATGTGCTTATGACTGCTATGTGAATATTATGTGTTGCATAATTATTTTGATTGGAGGGGTACGCCTATCCTAGTATTTGTATGATTGTTTGGATCGGATGGGTATGCCTACCCAGTGTTTGTGTAGTTATTTGAGTGGATGGGTACGCCTACCCTGGTATATGTAAGGTCCTGCCCTAATTTAGTGCTCTAGCTGGTAGGCCCTTTAAGTGCGTAAGTGACATATAGTGATTGACTAGCGGGATTGCTAGGTTGTGTTACATGACTAGTGGGGATGCTATGTCATGGGTTTTTTGCATATATATATTCACTGTCATATTGCACTATTGTCCACTGTTTTGAAATATTGGCATAGCTTTTGGGTTTAGGGTCAAACCTACGAGCTCGCCAACATTATTGTTGACATTTTCGAGTATCATTTTTAGGTGAAGTGAAGGAGGAATAAGTTGGTGATATGTGATAGCAGACTTAGAAGTATCCCGTGTGGATTTTTCTTGTGAAGTCTTGCTTGTTTATTTTATTTGGTTTTAGTATTTGGAAGATTTTGGTTTAAGCCTGAATTTGGACCCCTGTGTGGGTATTGGATGTTGTAAGCATTTACAAATTTGATTGTGATTTGGGACATCACTCGAGGTTGTTCGAGGTTGATGGTCTTCGTAACACTTGAAGTTTATGCATTGTAGTTTTCTCTATATTGTATCTTGTGTTATGGTTGATCATTATGTTGCGCTCCCGAGTTTCTGTCATTGTCGAGGTGTGACAATTATGATCATGAAGATGGTGAAATTACACCGTGTTTCTTAGTATAGTGTTAGCATAAAAAAGAAAAGAAAAAGAAAAAAATCGCAACAAATAAAGATGGAAAGTTTGGAGATAATCGCAAGAGCTTAGACCGAAGGAATTATATGAAGGATCAATTATTCGTTAACACGTCTTAAAAATCAACGATGTAGAGTATTGTATAAAGTGGTAGATATCGCCACTTGTCTTGTAAAATTTTGTAAAGTATAGGATGATTGGGAAGTTGACCGTTACGGGAACACCAACTTAGGTTGTTGTTTTTTATCAATGATCAAGACGTTTGTAAATAGTTGTGTCTTTATCATAGAAACGGTCGGGAAAAAAGTGTCTAGCAACTTATATCTTGGACTTAGTCTATGTGTTTCGTAATTTTTATTTAACAACAATTTAATTCCCTTTCCTAATCATTAACCATAGGTTTTACGCGAATAACGATGTGATCGAGCATGCATGTCTATTCCGTCGTTATAGCCATGTATGCATGTCTCAGCTGCATTGTTGGTTTATTACTATTGGTGAAAGTTAGAAGATCACTACCCTATATCATTCTTCATCCTAACCATTGGTTAAACTCGAATGAGGATGTGATCGAACACACATTTCTATTCCGACCGAGCAATTGAGCGAATTAGTTACATGTTACCACATAGATTATTTGAGTGATTTGAGTGTTTTCATCTTCCTATTTCGTGAGGTGTTTGGTTGTGTACTTGTAATAGATCAAATAAATGCTTAAACTAAAAAATCCTTTGGGATACATTTTTATAAACTTCTAAAGGCTACATGAGGACAAGTAAGATTCAAGTGGGGGATATTTAACGACGTATCTGTGCTTGCACTCACCAAAGATCACAAAAGAAACAAGACCAATACGTCGTATCCAAGAAAGGCAATATGCCGTATTCAAGCTATATGGGAATAAAATATTCTGGAAGATATCAAACGTGGTCCCTACTCCAAGAAACCCCTAATATGTACTTGAGGACAAGTAGGATTCAAGTGGGTGATATTTGATGACATCAAATAACGTCTATTTTATAGCATCATTTATCCTATATAATTAACCCATTTTGTATAATTATTGCAAAGAATTGTTACTTAATCGTTTATATTTGAGAATTGTAGTAATTATGGAGTACTTGGTGAAAGTTAACTAAAAGGCATGCATTCTGGAGCTTAAACGAAGATATTTTGAAGATTAGTGTTTTGACGACCAATACGCCGTATCCATCAAGGAAGATACGGCGTATATGTGCCTGCACTCACCAAAGACCACGAAGGAAACAAGATCCAATATGCCGTATCCAGGAAGACTAATATGCCGTATTCAAGCTATATGGAAATAACCATATCCAACACATTGGATACGCCGTATCGAAACCGACTTCAGAACTTATAAATAGAAAACTCAAAAACGAGTTTTGTGTGTGCAAAATCATATTCTTGATACCTAAACAATAAAAGTTGAATTTCAGAGGAGAAAAAGAGCAGAAGAGGTCGAGCAACGCGATTCATTCCATAGGAGACAACGTGTAATTTCTTATACTCTTGTAATCGTTCAGTTTTTAGTATCATTCATTAACTCGCTTAGTTTACCTTGGCTAAATAATTACTTTTGTATTAATTATGACGTTTGAAGACTAATACCATCGGGTATTAGCCATAGTTATGAAGATCTTAATGTTTGGTTTGTTTATCTCGATTTCTTAATTTATCATTGAGTTTATTGATTATGTTTATCACATGATACTTGTTTACATGCATAAGTATGCGACCTATCATTCAACTGGGTCTAGTCCTACATATTTAATGTGCTGCAACTTTGGTGTTGTTTGGGCGTAGGCTAAGAGTTTAGGATAGCTCTTCATGTACTAATGCGTATAGGTGGAGCAAATAGGATCACTAATAACGTCATGCTTGCCTCGATTGAGCTGGTTATACCGTTGTAGGTGGTGGCTTAGTACTAACTAATAACGTTCTGATCATTGGTATAGAGTGGATTATGGACTACCAACTAATACAAGTTACCGTTAAGCAGTAAGTGGGTAAAGTCTCTATGAGCTAGGGTTCGTACGACATACACCGTGTCGTCCTCTAGATGAATTATAATCAAAATATTAGGATGCTTTATGCGGATGCGTTTAATTGTGACAGAATTCTACGTGTCTAGGTCTTAGGAAAAAGTAACGCCTAAGTCTTAAGAACGATATGTCGCCTCGAGATAAGTAATCATTGCACTAATAAACAAACCAATGTTCTGATTGGATTAACAATGGTTAATACAGTTTTCTTATATTTGGCTAGACCGCTCTTTTATCTTCTGTTAATTTGCTTGCGTAGGTTAAAGTGTCTTGAATTGGTTTTAGTCACCACGAAACCTATGCCAGTCTCTCAGGCTCAAAACCACCCTTATCCATTAGATTTAAGATTAACATAGGTTTAGCATAGATTAGACTAACTTAGATTAGAAAAACCAAAGTATTAATAAATTGAAAGATTTAACTTCGCTCCAAGTGTTCGACACCCTACTTACCACGAAACTCCCATCGACCGGGTACACTGCCCGTTAAAGTGTTGTTTTTGGTAAAGTCGGCAAAATATAAATTTAAATCTTGAATCATAATTTAACACCACACAACGACACATCAAGGCCCTTCCTCTAGCTTGATTCCCATTGTTCCTTGTGTTTCGATTACCTTCAATAGTTAAACGGTTTCCCACTTGACTAGGTGCTCAGTTTAACTTAGGACAAGTATTTCGAAAATGATCACAACTTCTACACTCATAACATGTTCCTAGTTCATGTTCCTCTCTAACAACATTAATTGGCTACCTTTAACTTAGGATACGACATATCCTTGCAAGGTGACAGTTTTGAAAATTGAAGCACATCGATAAATCCCTTTCTCATTTTGCTCTCTTTTTATGATCATTTCCTCAACCTCCTTGAGTGATTGACTCCTCAACTCTTCCTCTTCTCACTACCCTTTGATAATGTCCCACATCTAACTGCCTCATCAGTTAATATCCCAACAGTAAGAATAGCACTTTGAATCGTAGTTGGTTGAGTTCCTCGGAGCATTCCACGAATTTGAGGAACCAATCGATGAATGTACCTCCTGATGCGCTTTAACTCCGAAGTAACTAAGTATGGGACCAGTTTGGCCAACTTATGGAATCGCTCAGTGTACGCGGCATTATAACACCCCGTGTTTTAGGACAATGTACGACGTTGATAAAGTCGCTATTTATTCTTTTGTATATTACGCGTTTGTTTTAATGGAAATCGTTAGTTAATATCGGTAAAGCAAGAGATATAATAGGTTTTCGTAAACGGGCATCAAGCAAATTATTGTTTTCGTCAAAAACAAGGGTAAAAGTAATGTTTTTGAGGTTAACCACTTATTAACCATTACACAAGTTATTTTATAGGATAAGTGAAGTGTATAAGTGTCGCGATAAATGTCAATTAGGTTTTTCCCGGAAAACCTAAAAAGTAACGTTTGCCTTCAACTTTTACCTATCTTTTTATACAACGATCATAGTTTATACAAACTTCATGTATATTGTATATATATATACGCATTCTCATATGTATATACAAGATAAAACAAATCTTTAAAAAATATCCAAGACATAACAAAGTATACCTTTTAAAATAAAAAAAATACACTATATATTTTTATTACAAATGTTACTTACACATTTTCTTTTAAAAAATACAAAAAGTTACATTATAACTAGGAAGAAAATAAACAAGAAAATAAATCACTTTTTTCATGGGATGGTTTCATTTAGGAGGAACCAAGATACCAAGAAACATAACCATTAAACCCTTGTTTCCTTCCTTTTTGGTCCCCTTGTCCCCCCTTTGAATCCCACGGCATACCCCCCTCCCCCTTTGAATTTCTTGGTCAAACTTTGCAAGTAAATATCTAGTTCTCTCTTCCTATAAATACAAGCACTAAGATGTGAAGTTTACTTACTCTTTTACTTAGCAAAATCATTTCCTTTCTCTCTTTTGTTCTCCAAAACCCACGGCATTTTTAAGCCACCCAAACAAATCATACAAAATTTTTCTACAATCCATACAACCCTTTACACATCAATCCTAAGGCACACTAAGGTGTTTACAAGCATTGGTTCTTCATTTGCAAGGATTTAAGAAGAAAAGGGAAGATTAGGGTTTCAAACCTAATCTAGGGTTTATAAGCTTGTAAGCTTTGGTTTTGAATCTAAACACGGGTTTAGCACTTATTTCTCATCCCATACATCATCCCTAAGGTCTTCCTAATTCCTTTATACTTTTTATTATCATTATTTTATGTGTAATATGTTAATTATGGCATTAATCACCACTATGGACTTTTTAATTATGGTAAAATGAGGTTTTCATCGTATGTTTATGATTTATGCAATTATCTTTTGTATTTGGTTATATATATCATGGAAATTAATTGGATGTATATGTAAAAGTATGCATAACATATGGTTTAAGGTTTAAACTTGTTTAGGTATATAATTAGGGTTTTTATTGGTTTACTTAAGTATGTTATGATTTAAAAGTTTACAATACCATATTAAGGGCTGTTTTAATTCGACCTCATACAGTAGGTTAGATCATAATATAAACAATATTATCGCCTCATGGACGATTCCAAATGTTAAGAAACTCGGAAAAACCGATTTATAACGAAAAAGATACGTTATTACGTATTTTAGACGAATGATAAATACTTTTAATAAAACTATTTTTTATATAAAGCACTATCATTACAGAAAACTCATATTTTTAAAACATCAAAGTTTGTTTAAATTTTAATTACGAGATCGTTACTCAGAAAGAATCGCTAAAAGGAACTATAACGGGAATAAACTACGACATTTTTGATAATTAAAGTTTATAAAAGTTAATCTTTATAAAAACTATGAACAGTAAAAAGTACTATTCAGCAGCGGGAATGGACCCAAATTTATATATATATACCCTTCTTTTAATTACGAAGACGTACTCGAAGAATCAAACTAAAATCGGGATTAAAACGATAAGTTATTTACGATTACAAGTTTGCGGGATAATTGAACCCAAAAACGACAAACAAGTGTTGTGAACAGTAAAAATCACTATTTCTTCGACAGAATATCCAAAACTTGAAAATGTAATATTTTGATCATCGTCTTACTACGAGAACCTGGGACGTAAGATACGCGAGCAACGGGCTTAAAATGACCCAATTAGGTCATTTTTACATATAGTTTATTTATAAACGTTTTCACTTTTTAAATATTTCTTTTACTAAAACGATTAGTCGGTGATTATGCTATTTAGTATATTAAGTGGTTTTCAAAGTGCTATAATTAATAGGGAGTTTCATAATGATGGGCCTCTTCGGTTGGCGTATCGACGAGTTTGTTGGATTTACATTTAAAGTGTCCTTACTCCTCGTAGTCTTCATGACACTCTTAAATTATGTAGCCCGACGATGTACGATGTAACTTCTATTAAGATTAAATTATGTTTTTATAAGTAAGGTGACTTATACGACCTATCATTTAATTAGGTTGCTTTCGGGAATAATCGTGACGAATTCCCTCAAGTGATATAAATTATCAAACCAACCTCACTTGAGGTGAGTTCAGTAGCCCACACTTTTTACAGGTTTACTGATATACTATTATTTGGGGTGAAACAAAGCTGGGTTTTTCAAATTGGAGAAGTGATATTTTGCCTTGATTACATGTTTTGACTAAGTGCGATAACCCATGTTTAAGCCCATTATATGAATGTCATTTGCAGAGATGTAGTTGGGAATTACATTATGTGAGCACGATTGTTATTTAATAGATCTATTTGGGAAACGACCTCCCCGTTCGGGTGACTAGCTGTCACCGGGAACGAACGTTATAACATGTCGGATGAGGGATGTTTCGGGTTAGAAATATTCAAGTACACGGCCCCCGATAGCAGCTGTCCAGCCCCTCAGACTTCTCTGCCGCGCAATGCACACCCACGCCTCCTCGAATCGCATGCTTATCTCTCCAGGCGCTCATGACCGTGAGACACTTAGTAGGCTTAAAGAATCAATGCTAGAAACAGTCTTATTACGCAGAAATAATTTCTCCTCATCCCTTATGACTTGCTGTAACACCCCTTCCGCCCTCAACCAATCAACTCCCATCATCGCCTAATAAACCGGTTACATCCAAGCTTTACCTACTGTCGATGAAAGTGACACTCTGCCACATACTGTCCCCCCATGTCATCTCCAGACCATCCCGCCGGCACCGTCTCAGCCTCGTGCGGTCACACCTCATAATTTAAATTACAATACATATGAATTCACTTAACATTTTTGTTGCACGTTATAAGCAATGTTTTCAGGAGGTCAATTGGCTCGAGGTGCCAAGGACTGCATTGGTTACGTTTTGGATTGCACGCTTTTTTTAAAGACTTTTATACCTATTTTGGGAATCTATGTCATCTGTTGTAATATTAAATCATGGAACAAATGAATGCTATAAGCGTTTTGTAATATGTCTTTTAATTAAAATCCAATGTATCTAATTTAATCGACTACCTTTTTCGTGTCATTCTTATATATATCTTGTGCTGTTGATCTTGAAGTAACATGCCCCGGATCCTTATTCCGTCTGCGTCCATTTTGGAGGGGTTGTTACAATTGGTAACAGAGCAAGGTTATAGGAGAACCAGGTCAAAATGTTTTTGCTGGACTATAATCCGTTTTCAAAACATTGCATTCATAAAAAGGTTTTTATGGGACACACTAGCGGTCTGCATTAGTGGGACTAGATGCATTCTCTTAATTAATATACGTGGTTATTTATGATATATTTACGTATATTACAATAAGAGCCTTATTCATAATATACTCTTATATAGGTATTTTATGGTCCAGTGCGACTTGTGATCTTATTTTTAATTTATGATGCATATGTTATGTTTCCGTTATGATTGTAATTGAAATCTAACGGGTATTGTATTTTCTTGTGATTTAAGAAAATGGCACCAAGAGGAAGGCCCACGAGGTTAAACCCAGATGCAACACCAACACCAGTCACACCAGCTCCAAATGCAACAACCACAACTGTTACTGAGGCACAACTTCAGGCCTTAATTAATCAAGGAGTTGCTGCTGCAATGGCTGAAGCTGAAGCAAGCAGAGTTAGGAATGGCTACGACAGCAATGGTTCAGGACCAAGGCCAGCACAAGCTGCTCGTGCATGCTCTTACTCTGAATTCTTAAAATGCAAACCTTTGGACTTCAAAGGCACTGAGGGAGTCGTCGGACTCACTTGATGGTTTAAGAAAATGGAATCTGTGTTTAGTATTTGACAATTGCCCTAGAAAAAACTAGTCAACGTCAAATTTTTCGACATGCACTTGCAAGGACGATGCTCTTTACTAGGTGGAATTCCTGTCTAAGTCACCCACTCCAGGAAGTTAGCTCATGCCATGCCATGGGCAGCACTGAAGAAAAGCATGTATGACTCCCGAAGTAAAGCCGACACAAAGCTTTATTGCGGCACAAAAAAGATTGATGGTAGTATGTTCCTCGAAATGGATCCAGGCCTTAAAACAAAAAACAGTTTAAGAATCCAGAAGTCAACTGTACAAAAAAGCAACTTGTATATCTTCAACACCTATGATCAGAATACATCGACTAAAAGCAATTTTAAAGTGTTTAATTGCATCCCTGTAGTGAACAATGTCGACCCTGCTTCAGGTATGTACTGTTATCACCACTATGCCAGCCGATACTTGTACCTATGTTACTATCACCTGTTGCAATGTGTAACAGCAAACAATGTATCAGTAAAAGTGTGACGGCAAACTCCAAGAGCCGTTGTTTTCAATTTCAGCGTAACAACAAATGTGTGAATGCAAAGTTCAAGTTCTGGCTATTTCCATATTAATGATTCAAGCATAATTTATCTTTCACTTTCCAGGGGATGTTTCATGTTTACAATTGCTAATTTAGTATATATTAATAAGCAAATATCTCAAACTACTTCCACAACAGTTAGATAAGAAACCCCATTCCCATACAACTTTATTATAAGTTGCCCATTTAAAAATATTATTTGGAAAAAAGCAGTGATATAATTGGTTTTAAGCATACCGTTTTCACCTTAAAAAATGTTCACCTAAAAAACATGCCACATGAACAATAAAATTTCCATTATATATTTTGAAGAAAACAATGATAAATTTGATGAGATTAGTTATATCATGTTTAAATTATATCAAAACTATATATCCTAAAACTGAACTATTTGAATACCTATCACTGTCACATTCAAATCTTGTGTTTGATTTTTTTCAGCGTAGTGACTGAAAATACATAAGAGAATATTGGCTTTTGGCTTATGTTTCATAACCTCACTTTACGTGCCTTAGTTTGAAACTTACAGGCTTATATAAGCTTATTATTACCTGATAAGCTTATATAAGTCAAAAAGTTTCAAAATAAGCCACAAAAGTGAGCTTATGAACCATAACCCAGAAAACATATAAGCCATAAGCTTGATATATAAGTTGAAACAAACACCCCTTAATTGACACAATAGAGCTAATCATATTCAAGATAAATAAACTATAAACTAATCTCCAATCGAAACCATTTTCACAAACACCAGGGGTGTTTGTTTTGGCTTATATAGCCAGCTTAAGGCACACCGCTAACACTATAGAGCTAATTATATTCAAGATTAAAAAACTAAAAATTGATCTCCCATCAAAACCATGTTCACAAACACCCATTAAGAAAAAAACAATAACCCAATAAGAAAATGAGCAGCTCTAATAAGCAACATACCTTTCTACCTCTGACAACATTCAAAGCCTTCACAACCGGAAATGTTGTTCCTCATAAACCCAGACTCACCAGAAAACTCCCTTAACCTTTACAAAAAAACCGCAACCCATTATACAAAGCCTATAAACACAACAATTAAATCTAAGTAATAAAAGTATTAACAACAAAATATATATAGGTAAAACTAACCTCGCAACTTTCATCTCTAAATTTGCCATAAAAATAATAATCCGAGCACCTCCGATTAGTATCTGTGACATATGAGATCGTGTCCCCTTCATCATCATCATCATCATGTGTTAGGCGAGAGAGAAGAAACAGCTGCGTTGGCTAACGTTTTTAGTGGCGGTAGAACCCATATCTCAAAAGGCATGAAGAAGGTTGAGGAAGGATCTGGGTTTATGAATATGTGGAAGAAAGATAGAGAGAGAGAAGTGGTTTGAGAGAGGGACACGAATGAGGACACGTAGAGCAAGAGAGAAGTATAAAGATTCTGGGTCTGGCTAGCATTAATTGCAACCCGGCTTTTAAATGTCTTTACCCGAGCATTAAATATGATTTTCAAACCTCGGGTTGGAACTGGTTCGGTTCGCAATCAATGCTTGTAGCCGGTTATCCTGGTTTTGTATGGTTTTATAATGCTCTTTAATATACTGCAGGAACTAATGTTATGATATTTAATGATTAACCACCTTATCATATCTGTTAAGATATTCTAGATATCTAAAGTTTTCTCACGATAAATCAATTTGTTTTGGCGACTTTTAGAAGTGTTTAGAACGACTTTCCACATGTATTTACAAAGATTCGTATAGGAAAATTTGATAAAAAACATGCTTTATAATACCTTGGTCTAGTGGTTCTTGAGTTCCCACCAACTTAGAGGTTATAAGTTCAAGCATTGCTGGAAACATATGTGAAATAAGTGGTATATGATGTAAAAATTGATGTTCTAAAAAAATGCTTTATAATACCTTTCTTTTCATATAGGTCCTCTATAATAGGTGGTATATGATGTAAAAATTGATGTTCTAAATAAACATGCTTTATAATACTCTTCTTTTCGTATAGGTCGTCCATATATGCACTCATTAGAACATCTCTAATGCATCAAGTCTTTAAAGAATTAATGCATTTATTGCAGTTAATGCATAACATACAAAATAAAGAAGTCTTTTAGCAAAGACTTGAGGTTTATCAAGTCTTTGCAAAAAGCTTTTCAATGAATACAAAAAACTTTTTCAAAAAGCTTTTTATAATTAGTAAAAAGCTATTGTAAATTTGTGCATTGAAAATGCTACTCCCTCCGTCCTATTTTTATGGTCCACGTTTCCTTTTTGGATGTCCTAATTTAATTGTCCACGACTAAAAATAGATAGAGAAGTGTGATCAAGTTTAATATATTACCCTTGTTTGAAATTAATATTAAAAACTTTAAATAAGACTTTAATTAATTAGCTAAGGGTAAAACTGTTATTCTGTAAAATGCACGAAAAAGAAAGCAGTAATAAATGCACTTTTCTTAAACCGTGTGTTTTTGTAGGGAGACAATAAATTTGAGACGAAGGGATCGAGTATTAGTTTTACTCTTTTTATACTCCAAATTCAGATACAACAAACATACATTCTTTCTCTTACTTTATACACCTAGGGTTTTGTCACCAGGGCCGGGTCAGAAAAAATTGTCGTACCACGATTCGTCATGGAGCATCAACTCAAGATATACCCCCTCGTCGAGCCGGTGGTTCATAAGAAACGACACATGACACCAGACGGGAGAAAGGCATTGAAAGAAAGGGTGTTCAGTTGGCTGAAGGAGGGGACGATCAGAAAGGTTCAACACCCCTAATGGGTCGCCAATACAATACTTGTTAAGCTAGCAAATGGAACCTGGATGATGCAAGTGGATTACTCTAGCCTCAAAAAAGTCTATGCTAAAGATATGTACCCCTTTACAGAGGAAGGGAAAAAACTAGCATCATTGATAGAATACCCGTACAAATGTTCCCTACGACTCCCAAAAGTAAACAGCCAAATAAGAATGACAGAGAGTGACGAAGAAAAAACTAGGTTTCATACGGAAGAAGGGGTATACTGTTTCACCCACATGCCAAGAGGATTAAAAAACACAGCGGCGACACTTCAGAGGATGATGGAAAAGGTCTTGGCCGATCAAAGAGGGCAAAACGTGGAAGTATACCTGGAAGAAATAGTGGTGAAAAGCAAAAGTGAGTGATGTGTGCTAAAACACACATTCTTATAACCCCGTAAAACACTATAAATCGAACTAAAAATACTAAAATATGGATAATTATCTTGTAAATATGTTTGTTTGGTATTTTTATGTCTTGCAGGTACTAAGGATTGAAAACAAAACCAAAAACGGGAATTTTTGAGTTCGTTTCGATCAAGAGTGATTATTATTCAAGATCAAGATGGTTTCGGAAAAATTCTCTGAGCATTTCATTGGAAAGAGCACGAGATTATGAGTCTTACGGTGCCTTCTTTGTTTATTGGGCCGGCCCGTTACCCATTTTATGGGCCGAGCCAGCCCAATATATAGCTAGCCTAGTATGTAAATTTTGGCCAAATTTGCAAGCTTGGCCCAATGCTAAATACACTAAAATTCTGTAAATGAAATGGCGTGTGCTGACGCCAGCAGCACGTGTTCGAGAATTAGTTCAACTATGGCCACGTGACGGCGCACTAAGAAGAAATGGGCGAATAACAAATGGACGCGTGGCAAGTGAAAGTTATACGTAGTATCTCAATTCTCGAATTGAAGCAAAAGGGTGGTAGTTATAATCCAACGGATACTAATGGTGCGTACAAATGAAGAAATGATTGGAAGGACACATGTCACAAGTTAAACGGTGGATTAGGCCTGCGATTTTGTTCCATCCGAAGGAAGGCACACGAGATGCAATGATTGGTTAATTATACTCCAATCATTGAGCAGGAATTTCTATTTTTACCCCCTCTTTTCCTATAAAAACCCCTCACTCCCCTCACTTTAGAATCATTAGTTTTAGTTCAGAAATAGTTTCATAGTGTAGTTTTCAGCTTATTTTTAGTTTTAGATTAGCTTATTTTGTATTCTGAGCTTATTGTAAAAGCTAATATCAGCTTATTGAATATTGTAAGATCTATTTGTTGGTGGAATGAAAGTTTTTCTTAGCTTATTGTATCTTTAATCTTCTTGTTAAGCTTAATATCTAATAAGCTACTCATGTAAGCTTATTTTCTCATCTTATTCATCTCAAAACCCCTTAAAAGCTTTTAGATCTGATCCTATAAGCTCTTATAAGCTTATTTGATTTCATCTTATATGTTTTTAAGGATTTCCAACCATAAACGGATTTGAGAAGTCTTTACCACAAGCCGTTTGCTTATGGACTAGCCAGTTCTTATGCCTATTAAGCATGGTGAACCGATGACCATTTGTTGTGTGGTGGTTAGCCAACACTCAAACCCTTCTCATCTCCATTCACAGCATTACTCTTCACCAATCTGTTGCTTAATAAATCTAATCAAATCAAGTGCAGCAGTACTTTCTCTTTCAACTTCCAATCCAAGATCAAGAATCCTTTGCAATAAATCCTTGGAAAGATGATATCTTCTTTCAACTAACATATGGATGACTGTCCCATCTTTAAGTTCTAGTATGTAAACTCCATAAGCTTCATACAATCTCCAAGTAACAATCTCCCAAACTTGTTGATCATCCTAGAAATCACTTTGATCATTTTCTTCTTGTGAGGATTCCATCATTATCTTCAAATCTCCCCAAAGAATCAACTCAATTCCTTCAAGTATAATTTCTGAGTACTGCTCCATCACCAAGTCATACAAGTGAAATAAATCTTGTCTATCAAATATATGTAGTACCTCCAATAGACAGTTGAATTCTCTGAAGTTCCCATTTGCTCTGTAGATAACAAGATAGTCTCCATCTGGTGATGATACCTTGTTCAACCTAGCGATGACAGATTTTCTTTCCGTTATTTCACTATCCATTGTACCTTCAAATGTAACAATCTTCAGACACTTTCTGTGCTCATCATCACTATTAACATCTGATTGTGGTCTTTTCTTTTTCCTAGAAAGCATCTTCATATGACCACCTTTTCTCTTCTTTGTACCCTGCTCTATCATATCTACCTTAGCAGGTACCTTTGCTGTGTCTTCTTTCTTTGGAGTTTCTTCAACAACCCTCTTCTTTAAACTCTTCTGATCAGGGTCTTTTACTCCTTCATTCATTTTCTTCGATCTGGAATTCCCAATAAATCATTGACTCCTCGAATACAATGGGATTTCACACCTGGTGAATCTTTCACTCTACCTCCTCTTTTCATTCATCTCCTTAATATTTCTTTCATCCTCAGTGGAACCAACAGCAGTGAAACTTTCTTCAAACCTTTTCACTTTCTCATATAAAGCTTGTATATAACACCCTGTGTTTTCAAGTCATTGACGACGTCAACAAATCCGCAATGTACCTTTTGTATTGTACGCATTTACTCTCTCTTCTTTCCTACAGTGAAACAGTGCTCCTCCTCTTCATCTTGACGTCTAAGAGCTAGAATCTATCAGCTCAATTCTGCTTGGATAAAATCATACTCATTGAAAGGGCATCTTTATGGCTTCTCTTCATCTAGCTTTTTAACTTCTTCTTCTTTCCAATCTTCGTGTACCTTTCTAGCCCATCTATTCATCCCTGAGCATGTTGTATCTAAACCTTTTTCAGCTTCAGGAATACCTTCAATTTTGTAAATAACGATCTTCCTCTTTCAATTTCCTTTTTCCCTTTATCTTTTGGATACCAAATCTAGAAGAGGCCTTAAATGTCAATAATGATCTGGTTGAAGTAGGGCTAGAGTCTCTCATTTCCTCAACATCCTTATTTAACATCTTCTTCTTCTTAGTGATTTTCTCTTGAAACTCTTTGGCTTTGACTCATGTTGAGAAGAACTTGATCAATAGTTTCATCATCTCCAAAATTTGTAAGAGTAGGTTTTTGATTGTTGGAGTAGCACTTCTTCCTTCATTTGATCATTATACCTTCATATCAGGTCGTCGATACTAACTTCTTCCTGTCAGTACTAACTCTTGCTTGTCAGTACTAACTCTTGATCTGTCAGTACTAACTTTTGATCTGTCAGTACTAACTTTTTCCTTAGTCACGTACTACCTACATCTTCATACTTAACTTGCCCTTTTTCTTCCTTTCTTCATTCTTCAACATCACAAATCTTGACCTCCCTATATCTTGTGGCATTCTCAGTATCATCTATTATAATCGCAATGTATCATCAGCAAGCCTCATCAAATAATGGATCTTTTATGGACTGAAGGTTTTAGCTTGGCAGGTTTCCTCCCCTGTTTTGGATACCGACTCCTTTTGCATAACATTGATTTCTTTCAAGGACTTCTTACATTCCAATCTTTGCTTCAGGAGATACTCTTCATCCAAGCACTGTGATGTGTATAACCAAGGTTTGGTTTTTCTTCTTAAGCTTATTGATCTGGCCTTCCGAGTGTGTTATTTCCTTGCATTGATTTGTAACATGTATAACACAAGGAGATACAATGATCGATGGATACACTTTGGAGTTCCATGTCACCCTCATTCCTAAAGGATTATCACTGGATAATGACCCTCTAGGATTCCACCAGAACTCCTCTGGAATGGAATCAGATAATATGAGTAGTAGGTTAAGGTCCCCTAAGGATGGTCAGCAACTGAGGCACATCATTGGCAATCACTTGGTGAGATAGGAGAGGTGTAGGTTTTGTGGTTCAACAATGTCTTCATGAAGTGGGCACCCTCATCCTCATTGTTGTACCAACATAGAAGCAAATAAAGGTGTGACTTTCCCTAAAAAAAGTTACCTTATTTTAACTCATAAAGGAGAAAACTTTACTTGTCAAACACTCTCTTCTGACTTAGAAAATAGTCTAAAGGCACTGCACATTCATTAGCGTCTTTATCTAAAAAGATGAAATGCACTCCTTGGATACATAACCAAACTTTTTCTTTGCCATCTAATGTCTCTAAGCATATCCCTCAAATTATCTTCAAAAAATTATATTTCTATTAGATGTTAATACAAATACAGCAGTGGCAATGTTAGTGGGAATTGATCCAAAGGTCTTTTTGAGAACTAATCTCACAATGATTCATTTTATGAAAAAAGAAATCTCCATGGGGTAAAACAAAGCTTTTGTAAATTCGTTAGTGAAACATTTAATATCCCCCCCACATAACCCACGACTGTTATATCATCTCAAATAATAGCCGATTTGATAGAGAATCTAATCCCATCGGCATCATCAAAAAGAAGTCACTTCTTATTGATCTTCAGAGATCGAGGACATCTTGCCACTCATTCGCAATTGGCAGTAAAAATACTCAACCATTGTTGATTATCTTTGGATTAGCAGACATCCAAAACTGTTCAAACAAATGTAGCTTCAAAGTCCAAGTAAATCTCGGGGCAAGATTTCTTTAAAGTTGGGGGACTATAACAACCCGTAATTTTCATCAATAAAATTGTCCATCTATTAAATTAGATGTAATGTAATATCCATCTATTAAATTAGATGCAATGTAACATCTATATATACCACCTTTTTATAGAGAAATTTTTTGCTTTATTCTATTATGTTACGTAGTTTACATAACTAAAGTAAACGAGCTCACGAAACAACCAATGTCATATATCTATGTTTATATCATGTAAACATCCTAATATGTCAAGTTAATGTTCTAATATCATTTTTACCAGATACGTTATCCATTTAACGTACTTTTTAAAACGTTACTATTAAATGAACTTTATCCGTTAACGTTTATATCAAAACCCTAATTATATGTAATGTATACATTCAAAATAAATGTACAAACTTACAAGGCAAGTATACAATACACAACATTTGAAATATAATTTCCCTCCAAGTTAATGTACAACTTATTTAAGCTTAATGTATAAATCCATGAACCATGAATTCAAACTAACTCATTTTCCCTCCAAATTCGTTCTAATTTCTTACCACCACAAGGTACAATACTCAATGCATAACTTCTAAACCCTAAACCTAAACCCTAAATCATCTTAAACCCTAATCTAAAACCCTAAACCCTAAACGAAACCCTAAACTAGTTCTAAACCCTAATTTGAAAACACTTAACTTAAACCTAATCCTAAACCCTAAACTATCCTTAATCCTAACCCTAATCTACGTCTTAAGTCCAAAACCCTAAGCCGAAACAAAAACCAAACCCAACACCCCTTTATTTCATTTTAACCCTTTTTATATCTCAAGCACCACTATGACATCACTACCATGTCACCAAGCAACTATACAAGCACCTCCATCACCACCTTGGCCACCAAGTTTGTCTTGTTACCTCCTTGTCATCCCATGATAAGCTGCGCCCCTCAAAACCCTTACAACTCTTCATAGCTACTATCCTAGCTTACCTTACTCACCCTCTAACCATCTTAAGTCATCACTCTACACCCTTGGTCCTTACTCCAAGCCCCAACCCTTAGCCACCAAGTTTTCACACACTATAAATAGGCCGAACCCCTCATCACTTCAAACATACCTCAAATCTTCAACACACACACAAATGGAGCCTTAATCAAGATCAATGAAGAGAAGTGAAGCCCCAAGATTAGAATTGAAGCCAAGAAATCAAGAGAAAGAAGCTTTGAAGTCGTTACTAGGCATACGAAACCAAAAACTGCTCATACGACCTGTTTTAGCTCAAGTAAGCTTAATTCTTGTTTAATAAGCTCATTTTTCTGTTTTGAAACTTTAATAAGCTTCCTTATGATCATATATAAGCTCATGTTAAAAGCCTCGAATCATAACCCATGCGTGTTAAAATTTAAAAACCAAACGCGCCATATGAAACCCTAAAAAGCCATTTTCTTGAATCTTATAAGCTAAGATCATAAGTTGTTATAATACGCTATTCCTATAAGCTCATTTGTCATTTCTATAAGCTTTTTAACAAGTCTTAAATGTTCAAACCCATTAGATTATGAATTCAAACCCAAACGACCCATTTTTAAGCTTTTAAGTTCATATGCCCTTTCCATAAGCTATAAGCTCGTAAACTCTACTTATTTTAGCTTAATCTAATAAGCCATAAGCTGCAAAACTCTTTTGGATTTCAAAAATATCATTATTATGGTTTTTGGACTTGTTTTGCAAATAAATCCCATGCAAGGGGTATATATTGTAATTATTTTGAAATTATAACTAGAGGGGCTGGAAATGTCATATTCATAAACTTAAAACCCCAAGGGGCTGTTTTGCCAATTTTCAATGTTAAGGGATTAATTTATATAAGGTTATATATTAAAGAATTAATATTGTAAATTAAATATAAATCAAGGGTATATATTGCCATTTTTGCATTCTTAAAAATAAAATTTTTTATATAAATTATAAAAATATATATAAATATTATAAGACTCGATTTTATTAAAACCCGACACATTTATCGTTATTGATCATCGATCGACGCATTATAAAAC
Organism: Tanacetum coccineum; assembly: GCA_026074375.1. Taxonomy (NCBI): domain Eukaryota; kingdom Viridiplantae; phylum Streptophyta; class Magnoliopsida; order Asterales; family Asteraceae; genus Tanacetum; species Tanacetum coccineum. The sequence goes on from BQNB010116933.1 coordinate 20,466, forward strand.
AATTATATTATATATTTAACGTAATTTATCATCGACTAGCTTTTGAAGAAACTTAAAACTATAACGTATCACGTTACATGGGAATTTTATGTGAGGGGTTCCATTTGGGTATTCGTTTTGACGAGTTTACTAGGTTTACGATTTAAAGTGCCCTGGCTCCTCAAACGATACTACATGGCCTCTAGATTATGATAGCCCGAACAGTGATGCAATATTTCCATAATAAATAAATCAAAATGATACTACATTAAAACTTTATGAAGTTTTAAAATATATACAATCAAACTAAGACTTGACATATTACCTCAGGTTGCGTGTTGAAGCCGTTTTACTTTCAATTATACTAAACATTCCCGCCCGGGTAGATAACATCGTACTACCATACGGACGCATTTCATTGCTATACTTTTTCCATCAATCAGATTTCCCTGTTAAGGTAAGTTCATAGCCTCGCATTTTAAATCTTTGAAGTGTTTCATAAACCCGCGAGGGGGATACATGCTATAAACCATGAATACAAGTGTTTTTCCAACTATATGCTATCCTGATGCATTATTGCCTAAGTCCTTACTTTTGCCATTAAGACCCCACTATCATTAACCGTTAATTACTCTTCGGAGTAAGCGCGAATGCTGTGAGTAGATCTATTTGGGACTGAACTCCCCCCGTTGGTGTACATGTACTTTTAGTAACCAAACGCACTTCATTTGAATTAACTATTCGGGTGTTTGGCAAAGGCACCCGTTGGGGCAACTACTTATGATTATTGATTATCTCAAGGCTTCAGTGTCATGAGCTTAGG
>BQNB010116935.1:2853-18733 GCA_026074375.1 Tanacetum coccineum
GCATGATAATATGTTTTGTGATTTGGTTGAAAATTGATGTTCTGGTCGTTTTTGTTTAAAGCTATGACCCACGGATCTAGCGTATGGTAGATCTGTATGTTATTTTGGTGGATCCGTAGCATGCTCAGTCCAGGCGCTAAGATTTGAATTTTCTTGATTTTAACTTTTTCTACTTTGTCATTTAACCATGCTATATGATACTATATGGGATCTTAAACCTTAGGATATAACATGTTCTCCATATAATCTAAGAACCATTATACAATTCATATCACCACTTTGTCCTTATAATCATCATCCTCAAACACCATTTTCTTTACATTTTCACCTTATTCCTCATATACAACCTCACTAGTTCATCACTATGACTAGTTCATCCAAAACAAATTCACCAAACTTCAAAAGAAAAACCCGCAAGAATGAGTGTCAAGTATCCAAACTATGTCAATCTCACATCCTCAAGTGAGGAACAACCAAATGAGAGAACTCCTTCACCACCTCCTAGAAAGAAATCCCTTTGACCACCTCAAGCTCCATCAAAATCCATCTCTAGCAAAAGTACACACTACACCTCTTCATCATCAACAAGTGAGTCTTCGACACCAACTCACGTTGCACCACCACCTAAACTTCATTTTGTCATTCTGATAAAACTAGAACCTCAAGAACTTCCTCTACCTCAAATTTTACCAAATGATCCCTATGTTCAAACCATAGATAATTGGCCACCGGGCCCTTCTAATCCATCTCCACCTCTACGTGTCTCTTTACCACACCCAACCTTTGTTTGTTAACAATAACAATAACACACCTCTCCTCCACAACAATGCACCTCCACTTGAAAACATTTACCATCCACCACCAAATCTTAGAAATCAAGATTTTCCCAATCCTCCAAACATCTTGGATTTTGTTCATCCAAACATCTTAGATTTTGTTCATCCAAATGACATGCCTCACCTACATAACTTGTATTTCAATTGTAGTTAGCACCACAGGCATGAAATCCAAATGTCTCCAAAACTGGTCAAATACATGTTTTCATACTCCAACACACCGTCGCCCCTCATCAAAACCCACCTTACTTTCCGCCATTAGCCGCAAGTGCCACTCTGGATTATATGGAAAATGATATATCCCAAGATTTATGATTTTTAGTTGATTTCTTTTCTTTTCTTTTCGAATTTAACTTTCTTATCTTATGGGCTTTAACGCCAAATTTTATGTTTCATCCCTTATAATAGATTTAACATTATTTTCATTTTTTGTGTTGATGATGGTGTATTATTGCGTAAAATGTTACATGTGTGCACATGTGTTTTGTCATATATATATTTGCTGTTCTACTAACTTATTGTTTTGTAGCACGCGTCCATAAGCTGTGATTCCCTTGGTGCCCCAAGCAAGGGGTGAGCATACACCAAGGGGAGACTTAGCAGTCTTTGTCAATCTTTTTTTATATAATTTGCATTCGTACTCAAGTACTTTAATTTCGAATTCATCACATAGATACATAGACTTGGCAAGAACCCCCTCAACACCAAACTTTTTGCTTCGACAAAAATAGATGGGAGGGAGAAGATCTGTGAGTAGGACTCATCTACAAAATAACTATTTTGTAACTTTTAAATAAACATGAGTTTATGAATTTTGTCATCATCAAAAAGGGTGAATATGTAATAACAAATATAGCGTAAAAAGATATTTATGTTTAATGAATCTTCATTGATTTGATAATAACCAAATAAATCCATACTACTAAAATTAATGGTAAAACAAGTTATTTAGTCGAAAGTTTACTTGACGACGACAAATCACTTACGCTCAGTTCTCGAGTTTCATTTTCAAAAGAAAAGAAAGGAAAGAAGGGGAACAAAAACATAATTGTTGTTCTGGAGTTTTATTTTAATAAGAAAGGGAAGGAAATAGAAGGAAAATTAAGGAAAATTTTGAAGTTTTTGTTCTAAATCTTTCCTCCCATATTTGGGCGGATTGGGAAGGAAAGTGTTTATATTGACAAATTTACCCTCATTTCTTCCACCACAGAGAGATTTTTAATTGTTTTCTTTAATTTTCTAGTTTAAGCTTATCATGTAATGGCTTTAATGCCAAATTTTATGTTTTATCCCTTATAATGGATTTAACATTATTTTTATTTGTTGTGTTGATGATGAATGTTCATTGTATATGTGTGCATTTGTGATTGTCATATATATATTTGTTTGCCTACTAACTGTGTTTTGTAGCAACGCATCCGTAGCTCGATTACTTGGTGCCCCAAGTAAGGGGAAGTATACACCAAGGAGGAGCACTTGCATCTAGTCTTTATTTTGTTTACTTTGCATTTCGTTACCAAGTCACTTAGCATTCGTCAAAACAAGACATGCAAGGAAGGCCTCTACAACACTTTTTGCTTCGACAAAAAGGGGGACAAGAAATATAAACTCATCCACTAAATACATATTTAGTAACTTTTAAATAAGCATGAGTTTATATTTTGTCATCATCAAAAAGGGAGAGATTGTTAATACAAATATTCGCGCAAAAATGATATTTATATTTAATGATCTTCATGTTTTGATAATAACAATCTAATCAAATGATTTAAGTTAACACATGATTAATTATAAGCTAGTTATATTAATCATGTAAGACAAAATAAGATTAACCATAACTGGAAACAATCTTTTTAAATCTTTCCAAATCTAGAAAATCTTTCCTTATTCATGATAAGAAATATTTTGTTCTAGAAGAATCTATTAAACTAGTTTTAAAAAGTACAAAATAATATTTTGTATAGATTTGGGGCTAATCATAAAATGACAAATGTTGTCCCAGCTCCTTGGACGGATCCACCATAACAAGGCACGGATCCAGGTATAGGTGGATCCGTGGGTCACAACGTCTAGCTGTTTGGGCCGGCATTTGAATTTCAAAGGTTTGCCTAAAAATAGCAACCTTAAGTCTTCATTTTAGACAACTTTTGTAAAATATTTTTCACATACATCTTTTATCTTTTATATTCTTTGATCATTATACTTGTTACATAATCCATTACAAGTGATCAACTCATTCTACTCTTTAGTGAAGAATACTCAAGAAGACTTCAAGCTTCAAGTGTTATTAGTTTAGTTGTGTCATCACGTTTGTGATAATCATTCATCTTGTATATCTTTACATTTGTTGTAATTCACTTCTCCCTCCCATTTCTATTTTCCCTTTTGAAATGAAAATTTAAAAAATAATGAAAATACTCTTTAGCTCCTCTCCTCTATTCTTACTAGCTTTCGTATGATCACTACTATGCAAACATGACATATAACATTTTTCTCTCTAGCTTTTATCATTTTCATATTCTTTGATCATTATACTTGTTACATAATCCATTACAAGTGATCAACTCATTCTACTCTTTAGTGAAGAATACTCAAGAAGACTTCAAGCTTCAAGTGTTATTAGTTTAGTTGTGTCATCACGTTTGTGATAATCATTCATCTTGTATATCTTATGTTATGTGTTGTGTGTATCATATGTGTATGATAGGTTAGTATTTAAGCCACAAAATACATAGTGTGTTAGATTGGTTCTATCTCAAAGCAGAACTCAGTATTTAGCTTAGTACTGGAAAAGGTGTAAGCGATGTGTACGGTTTTCTCCGCCTAAACGGAGCTTGTTGACATAGTGAAGATAACTCTCAAGTTGGGTACTTAGGGAGTGGAGTAGGGCGAAGAGGAGCTTTGTAACCGAACCACTATAAATCATTATGTCATCGGTTTGATCTTTCTTATCTTTACTTGTTCATACTTCGTAGATTGTTTATTTACTTATTGCATCGCTATCATATACACTTGTGTATATCACTTGAATTTACATAAGTCGACGATCTAAGTTTTAATTTTAAAACGGTAAAAACTATTCAACCCCCCTTTTAGTTTCCACAGATACTAAGAGGTGTGGTCATGTGAGGGAGTATACGTGTGAAAGGAGGCATCTATAATTAAGGTGGCCAAAATAATTATACATGTGCCACAACACACGTGGACTTGCAAGCATGATTGCATTGATTAGTGTTGACACATTATGTGTTAGTTACATATGATGCAATATGATTCATGATAGAATTAGTAAGTTGTAGAAAAACCTTATCTCTCATTTATCGTGCATTAATCCTATTCCTTTTATAGAAATGGATCCAACTAGGCGAAGTGGCGCTTCTGGTGACAACGTGAACCCTAACATCACGGCAATCATCACTCAACAGTTGTAGAACATTTTCGTAAGGGTGTGTTTTAAGTGTGGTAGCCTAGATCATTTTCGTAACACATGTACTAAGTTAAACCGGGTACCTGGTCAAGTGGGAAACCGTTTGACTATTGAAAGTAATCAGAATGCAAGGAACAATGGAAATCAAGCTAGATGAAGGACTTTTAATGTGAACGTAATCGAAGCTCGTCAAGATCCTAACGTCGTGACGGGTACATTTTCTTTAAATGAACATTTTGCTACAGTTCTATTTGATTTAGGAGCTGATTTTAGTTTCATATCCACTAATTTTGTGCCATTAGTAAATGTGAAACCTAGTATCTTAAGATCTAGGTATGTGATAGAAATAGCTAATGGTAAGAAGGTAGAGTCAAATAAGATTATCTGTGGTTGCAAACTAGAACTAGGAGATTCCATGTTTAATATAGACTTGATACATTTTGGACATGGAGGTTTTGATGTTATTGTGGGTATGGATTGGTTGTCTAGACATAAGGCTAAGATAGTTTGCCATGAGAAGGTGGTTAGGATACCATTGGCAAATGGTAAAGTACTATTGGTTCAAGGAGAGCGAACCGAAGAGAGTCCGAAATCAATAAAGGGTACAAAATTGGACGAACCAAAGTTAGGCGACATACTAATCGTACGAGATTTCCCCGAGGTGTTCCTTGAGGATCTATCAGGATTACCACCTCAACAACATGTAGAATTTGGCATAGACTTAGTTCCTGGAGCAACGCCTATTGCGAAGTCTCCATATCAACTACCACCATCGTAAATGCAAGAGTTGTCTGAACAACTTCAAGAGTTGCAAGACAAGGGTTTTATTTGACCGAGTTACTCTCCGTGGGGAGCACTTGTGTTGTTCGTTAAGAAGTATGACAGTTTATTTCGAATGTACATAGACTATCGAGAGTTGAACAAGCTGACCATCAAAAACCATTATCCTCTCCCCAGGATCGATGACTTGTTCGACCCATTGCAAGGCTCACGGTATTTTTCAAAGATAAATCTTTGTTTGGGTTATCATCATCTGAGAGTGCATAAAGTAGATATTTCAAAGACTCAATTTAGGACGCGGTATGGATACTTTGAGTTTATGGTTATGCCTTTTGGGTTAACCAATGCACCAGCGGTTTTCATGGACTTAATGAACTGGGTGTGCAAGCCTTATCTAGACAAGTTTGTCATTGTGTTTATCGATGATATCTTGATTTACTCAAAGTCTAAGGAGGATCACGAGGTTCATCTAAAGTTAATGATGGAGCTACTCAAGAAGGAGAAGTTGTTTGCCAAGTTATCCAAGTGTGAATTCTGGCTATAAGAAGTATGTTTTCTCAGACATGTGGTTAACAGCAATGGTATTTATGTAGACCCTAGTTAGATAGAAGAAGTGAAGAATTGGAAGATTCCTAAGACACCATCCGAGATATGATCATTTTTGGGATTGGCATGATATTATCGGCGTTTCATCATGAATTTCTCAAAATTGCTAAATCCCTTACTTTACTGACGTAGAAGAATAATAAATATGAGTGGGGTGTGGAACAAGAAGAGGTTTTTCAAACATTGAAGGACAATTTATGTAATGCTCTAATATTGTCATTGCCTGATGGACCATACGACTTTTTGGTTTACTGTGATGCGTTGAATCAAGGATTTAGATGCGTATTAATGCAAAGAGGCATGGTGATTGCATATGCATCTCGTCAACTAAAGATTCATAAGAAGAACTATACCACTCACGATTTAGAGTTGGGTGCGGTGGTTTTTTCACTTAAGACTTGGAGACATTATTTGTACGGGACGAAAAGGGTTATCTACACAGATCACAAGAGTCTACAGCATATATTTGACTAGAAGGAGTTAAATATGCGCCAACGAAGATGGATTGAATTGTTTAGTGACTACGACTGTGAGATTCGCTACCATCCAGGAAAGGCGAATGTAGTAGTTGATTCGCTAAGTAGGAAAGACAGAGTGAAACCAAGACGAGTACGCGCAATGTCCATGACCATTCATTCAAGTATTAAGGACAAGATATTGGCTGCTCAAGGTGAGGCATCTAAGGTAGAGGACGCACTAGCAGAAATGTTGCATGGCCTGGACCAACAAATGGAAAAGAAGGAAGATGGAGGCATGTACTTTATGGATCAAATATGAGTTCCATCAATAAGTGATGTGATGAAGATGATTATGGATGAGGCTCATACGAAGAAGTACTCTATTCATCTAGGAGCGGATAAGATGTATCATGACTTGAGAGATATGTATTGGTGGTAAGGTATGAAGAAAGATATAGCTACCTACGTTAGTAAGTGTTTGACTTGTTTGAAGGTGAAAGCTGAACATTAGAAACCTTCAGGGTTGTTACAACAGCTAGAGATACCTGAGTGAAAGTAGGATAGAATCACCATGGATTTTATCACTAAATTTCCGAGATCAAGTAGTGGGCATGATATTATTTGGGTAATAGTCGACTAAGTCAGCTCATTTTCTGGCTATACATAAAGATTATAAGATGGAGAGGTTGGCAAGACTTCATATCGATAAGATATTAGTAAGGCATGGAGTGCCTATGTCAATCATCTCAGATCGTGATGAGAGATTTACTTCGCGATTTTGGAAAACATTGCAGAAAGCATTAGGAACACGGCTAGATATGAGTACGGCTTATCATCCTCAAACAGATGGACAAAGTGAGCGTACCATTCAAACTTTAGAGGATATGCTAAGAGCATGTGTGATTGATTTTGGAGGTAGTTGGAATACTCACTTACCCTTAGCTATGTTTTCCTATAATAGCTATCATTCAAGTCTTTGATGTGCTCCATTTGAGGCATTGTATAGAAGGAAATGTAGGTCACCTGTTCTTTGGGATGAAATTGGAGAAAGTCGGTTGATTAGACCTGAATTGGTACAAGAGACAATTGATAAAGTGGTACTGATTAAGGAAAGGCTCAAGGCGCCTAGAGAACGTCAAAAGAGCTATGCTGACAATATGTGTAAGCTGTTAGAGTTTGAAGTGGGTGACCAAGTGTTATTAAAAGTTTTCCCTTAAAAATGTGTAGTGCGTTTTGGAAAGAAAAGAAAGTTAGCACCGAGGTATGTAGGACCATTTGAGACTCTTGAAAGGATTGGTCCTGTAGCTTATTGTTTAAGATTGCCATAAGAGTTGAACAGTATACACGACACATTCCATGTGTCAAGTCTAAAGAAGTGTTTGGCGGATGCAAACCTGCATGTGCCTTTAGAGGAAATTAAGGTAGACAAAACTCTTCGTTTTATTGAGGAACCTGTAGAGATTATAGATCGTGAAGTTAAGAAGTTGAAATGTAGTAGGATCCCAATTGTTAAAGTTCGTTGGAATTTTAAGCGTGGTCCTGAGTTTACATGGGAACGAGAGGATTTTATGAGGGCTAAGTATCTAAAAATGGTTGCTGATCGTGCTGATGTGAACACGAGTTAAATTTTAGGGCAAAATATCCCTAAGGAGAGAATACTGTGACACCCATGATCAAACCAGGTTAGTTTAACCAATAGAAATGGTTGCTGATCGTGCTGATGTGAACACGAGTTAAATTTTAGGGCAAAATATCCCTAAGGAGAGAATACTGTGACACCCATGATCAAACCAGGTTAGTTTAACCAATAGTGTTAGCCTAACTAGGTGTTATATGATTTGAGTTTGTGTGCAAGTTCATTTTGTGGCATTTAGTATTGTGTGACATGGTATATGAGATGCATTTTATGTGTGAGAAGTTTCAAATGAGATATTTAGTCATTTCATTTCATTGGAAATGATGATTATGAGATAAACTTTGTTAGTTATTTCGTTATTCATAACGTTTGGAAATAATTTATGTAGTAATTATCGCTAATTTCGATTCAAGATTATTAAATAAATTAGGATTCAATGATTTAATTTTATAGTGAATAGTAAAAATATTTGAGGAAAATTATACGTAAAGTAAATATTTTCTAGTGGGAAATTTTGTGTAATCATTTAAAGGTTTTCAAGAAAATGTGTAATATAGTTTTTAAAAAAATATAATTAATATATATCTAAATATATATGCCGAAATTTAAAAAAAAAACTATAAAATATATATTGGGGGTCATTTGGATCGGCACAGGGGGATAAGGAAAGGAAGGAGCCCAAGTTTGATAAAGAATCTAATACCCTAAAAACTTATCATAAATACTCTTCATATGTAAACCTTAAAACAAATTTTTTTTTGCTCCATCTCCCTCTTGGTGTGTTCGATCGGCCTCAAACAAGAAGAATGAAACATAAAAAAAATTAAAGAAAAATTTAGTAGAAGAATCGTGTGTTTCTTCATTAAAGGTTTTGGGTATAATCACTAACTCGATCTTTTCTTCTAGTTTAATTAATTGTAACTTTTTAATTGGTGAAATTAGAGTTTCATAAAAATTCAGTAAACATGTTAGTATGATCATTCATTATTGTTTAGGGTGTAATTAGTAGCGTAAGGATGCGTCTGGTTAAGGTTAATGGTTGTTAAATTCGGAATTGAAACTGGGCAGAATTTTAGGTCAACTTGTGAGAGTCATAACTCGGTCATACGATTGAGTTTTATTGATTTTCTTGATTCTAAAATTAACTACATGAGTCTACTTTCCAACAAATATGGTTTTGTGAATTGAAAGTGAGTAGAAGCCAGTCAAGATATTTTTACAAGATTCGTTGTCGAATCTGAATTTTTAGGACAGATTTGAGTTGTGTTTCTGAGGTCAAAAACCCTATCAAAACAATTTTTATATTTATGAAATTGCTACTGGAGTAAGTTCTAGGTGTCTAGTAACTCAAGTAATCTTTCTATATTTTTGCAAAGTGTCTAAGTATGCTTAATGAGATCAAACATTTAAGTGTGCAATCAGATATTTTTCGGGACAGGTTGTGTTGTTGAATTTTTGAAAAATAGTAAAGCTTAATAACCAAGGCTGGAAAATTTCCAGTAGGTTTAGAACACATTGAAGTTGATGTAGATGAGTTTTGGAAGTCAAAGGAGGTCATTTAGGATTTTATAAAAATTCATAAAGTGACCTTAAATTTCTGCAATAAACTGGAAATTAGGATAATGAAGTAAAACATGTTTAAGGTTTAGTTAATGTGTGGGAAAGATGATGGGATGTTTATAAGTGTATTTTAGACATTAGTATCCATCAATTAAAAGGATATATGAATAGGGCCATAAATTCTTGATCATGTGTAACCCGTTAATTATGTTGTGTAGATTATTGCTCGGATTTTGTGCACATTTGTGAAGCTTGAGGTGAGTTTCTCGTAGCCCCTTTTTAAATGTTTTTGTGGGGAAAAAATGGATACAAAATGCTTTTGAAATGTTTTCCTTGTTGTAATTAAATGGTTTAAATTGGTTTTGTTTCTACATGGTTATATAGTAGTTATGCGATACAATTATGTGTGTAAGTTCACATGATACATCTGTGGATACATGGATACATGAGTTGCTTACGTCATTCCAGTCAAACAATGTGACTCTTATTGATGATACATGGATACAATGCTAGCTTATTATGTGATTGGATCGGGGGTAACGCCTACCTACTTTGTGATAAGATTTGTTATGATATGGGACTAAGGATGCATGCTATTAACCGTATGATTGTCCAACTTTTATTATATGTTCATAGCTTATTATTTTTTAAGCTTAAACCTACGAGCTCACCAACGTAATGTTGACACTTGAGAGTATCCATTTTCAGGTGAAGATAGCGAGGATTAAGAGGATTGAGACTTCTTGGCTAGTGAGACTTTAGGTTCCCCGCATTTGAAGACTTACTAGTTATCATTTACATTTCCATACTTGATATACTTTCGTAATTGGTACTTTGTTATTTTAGATTTTCAGTTTATGACTATATATTGTTGTGTTTCGATTAACCTCGATACAAGTCTCCTCTTGTGTCAGGTGTCGTCATGACATTTTGATTTATTAAGCGATTATGCATTTTAGGTATTCTCTATTGTGACATCAATGTGTTGTGACAATGCCTATCGTGTTACGCCTTGTGTTTTTGCTTTAGCGGGGTGTGACATGATTGACAAGAGTGTAAATGTCAATAGGTAGACCTAGAATAATGTTGTTAAGAGCCTTGATGTCACAAGTTTTCCTTAGCTTCTCTTCAGGAGTGAGATTCGCCAATGTTTGCAAACGCCTTTCTGCAACAGAATTCTTAGTTGCTGCAACATCAATCATCTTGAATTGAAAAGACCCTTGTTGATTGAATCAAGAAGCAAATCTTCGTTCTTTCTTTTGATAAAAAGCTATATACGAGTCTTCCAACTATCATACATGCCTTTCTCGAGCATCGGGGGTCGGTTTTCAACACCCGCGGCAATAACATTATCAGCCATAGTCGCCATTGATAAAATTGATGTGTTATGAAATGATAATAGTAATTATTGTTGCAATGATTAGGAAGTGTTATGTTATGTTATTGATGTTATTTTAAGTGATAAAATGATTATGTGTTTACTTGTGCTGTTTAAAGTCTGTAAAGTCTTGATCTTTGGTAGTCTCAAATCTCAATCTCAAGTGAACTAAGTTAAACCACAAACTTTGTATTTAAACTGCAAACTAGAAGTTAAATCGCAGATTTTGGTTTGTACTTAAATCGCAAATGTTGAATTTGTTCTTAAATCGCAAATGAAATTTTAAACCGCAAGAGTTTGGACAAAAGTTAAATCACAAAAAGTTTATTTCATAAATTCTAAATCGCAAATTGTTAAATCGCAAACTGCTATTTCACAAAATCTTAAACCGCAAAATTCTTTCCTCGATCTAAACCGCAATTAAATCGCAAGTTTCAAATGGCAAGAATATATTTCACAAGTTCGTATTTTGTCAAATGTTAAGTTACACAACCTTGAGCAATCCATACGATTGGTTAGATCGATTAGATTAATTGTGTAACCACCTTTTAAATTAAAATTCACTAAATCGCAAAAGTGTTAAATCGCTTTTCCTTAAATCGCAAATACTCAAATCGTTTTTTCCTAAATCGCAAACTTTAACACTTAAATCACTTTTCTATAAAACAACTTTTAAACCATTTTAATCTCAAACCTTTTTGTCCAAACACGTTTTAAATGATAAACACTTTGATAATAATTAAACTTTTGTTGTTAAACCACAAACAATTCGAAAAGCTCAACAAAGTGTAAATCGCAAAACTTAAAAAACGTGACAAAACAAGTTTAACACACACAAAAACACCACTAACTCATCCCATGGCTCTTGATACTAATTTTAGTATCTTTACAATTGCTATATCATTCCATACACAAGATGTATTTAGAGTTTAGAGAGAGAGGAGATTGGGTGAAACTAGAGAGAGAGATTAAAGAAAGAAAGAAAGATTAGATTAGGAGAGTAATGTTTCACCACCCTACACCCTTCCATCTAACCTTCCTTTTATAGTGAAAGAAAGGTGTACATGGTTAACCTAGGGAAGGGATGTAGGGTACACAATAGTAAATAATGTAAGTAACGAGACACGACATTACAAGGTAAATAGCCGGGAGTGACGTACACTTTTTGGAATCCTAACAAGCAGGGTTCTAAAAGGCGCGCCATGACAGCGCTTAGGCGGCGCCAAGGCACGAGGCGCGGTGTCTACATTACAAAATATACCAAAGCGTCGACTCTAGGCGTGGCGTAAGTTGAGGCGTAAAAAAGTGGGCACAGACATAAGGCGTGGTGAGTTTTTTTGAAGTGTTTAGAGGATTTTCTAAAATTTGAGATTTGGACTCGGATTTACTAATATTGGATAGAAATATTAATTTATCAATATTTACCACTCATATAATTATAAATTTGGATATAAATCTATAAATATATTTTGTCGCCTTAAGTCATGCCTTAAAAACACCACGTCGCCACGGCTCACGCTAAAGCTTGAGGCTTGGCTATGTCGCTACATCACGCCTCACGCTATTTATAACCTTGGTAAAAAGTGATAAGAAAGTTAGGAGAGCTAAATGATGATGTGACACTAAGGTGGAAAATTAGTGACGAGTTTTTAGTATGGAAGATGATTTGCAGGGCTGTCTCGTGGATTTTGAGGGCCCTGTACCATAATTACAAAAGTGGCCCTTTAAATACTAAATCTTTGACAAGTTATTTGATTCTTTCTTTAGTTACGCTTTTCTTACTAGCCTTTTTATACATATGTGGCTTTTGGCTTGGAAACCAACGTGGAGCATTAATGTGTACATACATATGTATGTTGGAAAATATATCATTAACAAGTATGTTTGCCCGCGCTCCGCTACGGGATAGTTAGTGGTCGTCAGTGTGAGTTTTGTGTGTATTGCTGTTGTTTCGAGTGTTATTGCTATGTCATGTGTACTTAGTTTGATATAATCTTGTTAAATTAATAAAAGCAATTGATACAGTTAATTATGATCATTCTTTTAACCATTAGGAGGCAAAAGTTTTAAAAAGTAAGTCTAGCGTATGCAAATACAGTTGATGGATGATCATTACAGATATATAGCATGATAATAAAAAACAATAGGTACATAAGCTGATATTTCCATTTTAGTTTGTTGTTTGTGGCAAAATGTGAGCTGCAGCTTCACTTTGATTTTCTTCTTTCATTTGGCAGCTTTGGATTGTCTGTATTTGGATTCTGCAAGAAAAAAAAGAAGTTAAATTGTTGTGAGATGTGGTTGCTTTCTCTGCAGAGATAAAAAGTGAAATCACAATGACTACACAATATCAGCATGCATGAAGTCTGCTTCGATTTGATCACCACGGTAGAACATTATGTGATCCTGGTAAAAACAATTAAGGGAAACTAAATAATACTGACATTATGGTGCAGCATGTGGAGCGACAATCTGATCTGCTGGTTCATTGCTCAAAGCGTTTGAAACGGAAGGATCAGTCTGAGCACGTCTGTGGACATTCTGGTCTGCTTGACCATATGTTACTCTGAGAAACTATCAGCACCCACCCGTTTACGTCGCCTGGAATCTGATTTAGTACACTCACTTGTTGGCCTTGCTGGAAAAGAAATGACACACATTAAAAAAGAGAAATGACATTTTGCAACTGTGTTTAAAAAAACTTTAGCTAAACCAAATAATACTCACACTCTGTTGCAGCACCGGTAGTGGCAATATGTTGTATATTCAAAGGCTGTAATCCAGTGTCCTTGCTGACTACAGCTGGCTTTATATGATCAGTTCCAACACTTGCTCTAACCTTATTTGATTTATCTTCAGGGAGCACTTGAGAGGTTTTAGGGTCTTCTACTGGCGTTCTTTTTCGCTTGACAAACCTTGATGAGCACTCGAGAAGTTATGCAGAATCGTAAGTGGCCAACGAAGGCACGTGAAACTGGCATTGCACAGACTGGTTAGAGACCATACCTGCAAATGATGGCAATTAAATATCAAAAAGCTAGATGTGCAACTAACAGCAGTAAAAGGCAAAATGAAAACATTCCAGACATAAAAAAAACACTCATTGTAAATGAGCCAATTTGGACAAAACTTGAAGCGCCAAAGGAGATGACAAAAGAACTTTTATTATAAGCTGATAAAAAAGTAACAGAAACTGAAACAGAGATATACCTGGGTTTGGGCTACATGTATAAGATGTATTGCACTTTTAACATATTGGGTTTGATTTAATGCAATGAACATAGTTAATCCCTTTAGAATCTTGTGTTTTAGTACTAATTCTCAAGATTCAAATTGAGTCATTATTTTAATCCAATTAAAGAATTCATAAAAGAGACATAGATTGTCTAAATAGAATATTTTGCAATGAGAATTATTTCTCTAATTTTGTATGATGTGTTTATTAATTTAGGGGTGAGTTCAAAAAATGTAAGTTCATATGGAAATGATAATGGCAATTCAAGTGGCAGCAAGGTCTCGTCGGTCCCACACTCCCACCCACACACCGGAGCGAAGGCGAGATCTTGTAGTCTTCAAATTTGAAGAGCTTTACCTATTCGGATCTACGAAGCGCCACCCGGAATTTTTGGCCCAATAGTGTATTGGGTGAAGGGGGCTTTGCGTCAGTTTTTAAAGGGTGGATTGATGAGCTATCACTTGCGGCTGCAAAAGCCAGAATCGGGATTGTTATTGCTGTCGAAAGGCTTAATCAAGAAAGCTTTCAGGGTCATAGGGAGTGGCTGGTGAGCCTCTAATTAGTACTTATTCCAACTATTTTAAGTAGAATCAACTTTTAACATTGAAATTAAAATACTGTTTTGGTTTTTATATGCAGAAGTGAATTATTCGGGACAATTTTCGCACCCTAATCTTGTGAATTTGATCGGGTGTCGTTTGGAAGATGAACACCGGCTTTTGGTTTATGAGATTATAGAAATTTATTTCGCTGATGTTCTTATGCTAGTATACATTTTCATCAATATTAACTACAATAACAGTGTAGCAAGATGAATTACCGATCTTTTCACTAAACAGTGGGTCGGTTCAAATTATACTTATATATCAGTGACATGTCAGATTGATACAACACAAACATTTACAGCAAGTAAAAAAGAAAATCAGTCTCAAGGGGTCAAACCGCTTAACTATTTAGTATTCACACATTTTCCTAAATATATTAACCATAATTAGTTATTTATAATATCAAATAAACAAGTCAACTACAGTAACATATCAAGTTCCAATTTAAAAAAGAAGGTAAAATGTACGAATCAAGTTTCAAGAAATTACCAGAAAAGAGCAGAAAACAGATTGAATACGAATAGCAGCCCATTCTTTCTTAACAGCCATAAAATCCTTTGGTTGAGCTCTAACCATAGTAGTGACAGCAACATTAAACGATAGTTCTACATCAGCCGAACCCAAAGTCGACAACCTCCCTCCATTTCCATTCTTCTCCTCTTTCGTAGATGACGAAACAGATAAAGCACACCTCGCAGAAGGACTCCTCCATAACCTTCATCCCTTATTCTTATTCCCTCCAACTTTCTCCTACAAAACACCAAAAATCAAAAAGTTTAGGCGTGTTTGTTAAAGCTTATTTTTGGGCTTATGAGCTAATTTGTTTCGGCTAATATTTCATAAGCTCAGTTTATCAACTTATTATCTTAAGTAGCTTATGACTTTCATAAGCTGAATAATACTAAAAAGACGGGAAAATGAGCTTTTGAAATATAAACCAAAACAGATAAGCTCGTACCGCAAAAAAACTAAGCTTAAAAAAAACTCGACATATTAAAAATTAGGGAATGTTTATTGGGCTTATGAGCTTATTTGTTTCTGCTAATACTTTATAAGCTCGGTTTTTCGGCTTATTATCTTAAGTATGCGCTTATGTTTTTCATAAGCCGAATAATAATAATTAGCCGGAAAGAAATGAGATTATCAAATATAAGCCCCAAAATAGGCCTAAACAAAAACCCGATGATAATCTGTTCCGAGGAATGCAAAATAGCCACCCACATATAAAGCAATCAGCCGTTACCACAACCATTACCGCAAAATCACCAAAGGATGCGGTACGCATCAGCTCATCGTTAATAAACTGTAATGAGATATCAACGCGATTAGTCATGTACAAATTTTAAAATTTAACAAAAA
>BQNB010116936.1:0-21267 GCA_026074375.1 Tanacetum coccineum
TTTCTAAGTAGGTCTTGACTTTTTACCTTGGTCAAGGGTGAAGAGTTTGGATTTGCCTAGTAGTATTTTATATATATACCGCCACCGAACCAGGCAGTATACCCGATCAGATGTAGTTTCGTTGATAAGTAGGGTGTCGATCACTAAGAGCGAGAGCGTTAATCTATAGTTCTATCAATATTTTTGTTAACTAAACTAAGTTAATTTAAACTATGTTAATTCTAATCTATGTTAAACCTATGATAAACATATGTTAATCTTAATTCTAACAAAGAAAGGGGTTTTTCAGTCTGAGAGACTGGCACGGGCTTTGTAGGAAGCAGATAATCAAAAGGTAGAAGAGTACTCTAGCCAAATATAAGAAAATTGTATTAACCATGATTAATCCAATTAAAATGTTGGTTAATTTATTTAGTGGAATGAGTTCTTACCTCGAGGAGGCATATCATTACAAGATTTAGGCGGTACTTCTTTCTAAAACCTAGACACGTAGAATTTTGTCACAATATAATGCATCCGCATAAAGCATCCTATTCACTGATTATAATCTATCTTAGGAGATTAATAATGGTAATCTTATTAAACCTTAGCTCATGGAGACTTTACCCACTTACTGCTTAATGGCAATTTATATTCTAATAGTCCACTGTCCAAATATTTACCATTGGAATCAGTACGTTATTTGGTGATCCTAGGTCACCTGATAGTCCAACTTATTCAAATAATAATAAACCATAGGTAAAGATAAGTAAATATTTGTGACTCTTATTACTCTAAAATTATAAATTGCAGGATATGGAGAGCCATTACCTGCATCGAGCTAGCGACGATAATTTTTGTATTTCTAGATCCTTTTTGAATGGATGGGTCGCATATCTTAAGCACTAAACAAGTTTGTATTGATAAACATAACCACAACCAATGATAAATTAAGCATCTAAATATAAACAAGCACAAAAAATTTTTAATCTTCATAATCATTGCTAATACCCAAGGGTATTAGCCCTTAACCGTTGTAATTAATACACGAATAATCAATCAACTAAGGTAAACTAACCGAGTTAAATGAACGATACCTAATATCAAACAGTTATAAGAGTGTAGGGATTACAAGGTGTTTCCTATCCAATTAGTAGATTTGCTTGACCTCTTCAGCTCTTCTTGTCTTTTGAAAATCGACTTTTGCGGTTAGGGTATCGAAAATATGATCAAGCACACATAAAACTTGTTTTTAGGTTTTTTATTTATAGTGTTTGAAATTTGGTGATTCGCCGTTTGGTCGTGGTCAATACAGTGTATTGCGGGGTTTCTTGGAGTAGAGACACGTTCAATATCTTCCAGAATATTTAATTACTATATCTCGGATACGGTGTATAGAAGTCTTCTGGATACGGCGTATAGGTCTTTTTTCTTCGCGGTTTCTTGTGAAGTGCATGCACATATACGCCGTATATTCCTTGATGGATACGGCGTATTAAATGTCATAATATTATTCTTCAGATTTCTTTGTTTAAGCTCTGGAATGCGTGCCTTATTGCTAATCTTCACAAAGTACTCCATAATTACTGCAATTCTCAAATATAAACGATTAAGTACCAATTATTGCAATAATTATATAAAATGGGTAATTTAAATGGGATACATGATGCTATAAAAGTGACGTTATTTGATTTCATCAAATATCCTCCCAGTTGAATACTACTTATCCTCAAGTAGCCTTTAGAAATTTATGAAAATGTATCCCAAAGGATTTTTCCATTAAGCATTTATTCGTTCATTTACCAGTACACAACCAAACACCTCACGAAATAAGAATATAAAAACACTCAAATCACATCGACTAATTCCTATGTGGTAACATGTAACTAATTTGTCAATTGCTCGGTGTTGATGGTATTCTTTCATAGCTTGCAAGGATACACATCGACCCACCACTTAAAGCTAAGGTGTAAAAAGGTTTATAAAGGTAAATTGGGTTTTAAAAGGCTTAAAGGGTTTGATCACTCTTTCTAATCTCTACCGATACCTATATTCTAGAAAAGGTGAGAAAATCACACATACACACCCATAACGATAGGATAGACACATATGACTGCATTCGAACTTTAACTAGAATAAGCTAAAGAATAGGACTAGTGTTCTTTACCCAAAAGTCGTCTAAAGCCGCCTTAAGGGCGACAAATCATATATACACATCCATAACAATGGAATAGACATACATGATTGCATTCAATTCTCTCACTCGAGTAAAACCAAGGGTTAGGACGAAGAGTGATATAGGGTAGGAATCTTCTAATCTTTTCTCCAAAAGTAATAAACCAACAAGGCGGACAAAATCACACATACATGGCCGTAACGATGAAATAGACACATGTGATTGCTCGCATCCTCATTCGAATAAAACCCAAGGATAGAGATTAGGAAAGGGAAATAATTATTGTTAAATAAAAATATACAAAACAAATAGATTAAGTCCAAACAAATAAGGTACAAGTTGCTAGATACTTTCCCGACCGTTCCCATGATAAAGACACAAAAATATATACACAAACGTCTTGATCATAGATCAACAAAAACAACCTTAGTTGGCGTTCCCGTAACGGTCAACTTCCCAATCATCCATACTATACATACTTTTACAAAAACAAGTGGCGATATCTACCACTTTATACAAAACTTTACATCGTTGATTTATAATCACGTATCAACGAATAATCAATCCTTCAAATAATACCATCGGTTTAAGCTTTAATGAACCGACTATCTTCATAATTTCCTCCTCTTTTTCAGCAATTTTCTAATTGTTTTTCGAAAATGTATATTTACTTCTATAATCATCGCTGTATTTCACCATCTTCACGATCATAATAGCTCCGGATAATTTCTTCCATAATTCTTCGTACTCGGATATACCAATAATTGTGAAAGTAGTAAAAATACATGAGTTTAACATATCTTTTTCTATTCCAATGCGGATTTGTGGCAATTTCCTAACCTTACCTGAGATTGAAAAATGACACAAGACACGGGAAAATAATACTTTACACTAAAGCAACTAGCAACCGATTAAATGGACTTAATCTAACAGGGTAGGCTAAGGTGTAAAGATGTAACAAAACAAATAGTGGTTTGAAACATGAGGGTTAACAGGTTTTTCTTTGGGAATTTACCTGAAAGTCGAGAGTAAAACAAAAGAGTTTATACGAGGTCGTTAACAATAAAACCAATGTAGTTTAGTTAATAGCACAACATATATAGGTTTTTGGGTTGTAATCATTAAATTTTCTATTTAACAAGTTACTCCATCTAAATCTAGTACTCTTTATTGTTGGTCATCGAATAGATATACAAGCAAGTTCTAAAGTCTATAACATCACCAGCACACTCATATTTTTGTAGAATTTTGGTAAATATTCATAACGAAATAAGGTTGAATCCTCACAATATCTAATAAGATTTTTGTGTGCAGGTTATGTAACCAGTAATTTCACAAAAGTATTCTTGATTTTTTTTTTTAAATTTAAGCATAATTTAAGCATATTAATGTAAAAAATAGGACAAGGAACGTTTTAATTCTCACCTCCCCCCCCTTAAAATATACAACGCCCTTATTGTATAAACATAATAGTTAAAAACAGGAAATAAAAGAATTAGAATGAGAAACTCCCCTGATATTTGCTCTGTATGATTCTCCAAGTTGATTTATCAGCAAGAATGTTTGTTGTAAATGCATCTGAATTCCAGCATGATACAACACACATAGGATTTTAGATTATAGATACTCCACCAACGTTGTGATTTCTTTCCATTGAGGTCCTGTGTAAGATATAAGAAAACCATGCAAACCTATCTCGGGTATTCTACGGTTAATAAAAAAAAAACTAAAAACTATACAGGAAGTCAATACGTCGTATCCCAAAACCAAGATACGCCGTATTGAAACCTGTAGAAAGTATCTGAGTACGAATCAGTCTGCCATATACGTCGTATCATATAATGAATACGCCTCGTGTAGACAGTAATGGACCTATTATGTTTTAAATGCAAAAAATATTAAAGGACGGATAAGTCTTAGACATGCATACCCGTATAGTGTGGAGCGGATACGCCGTATTGATGTCTGGGAAGACAGACTCAATAAAATAAATTAAAAACAGTCTGGGTTGTCTCCCGAGAAGCACTTTTCTTTACAGCGAAGTCTTTAAGTTAGACTTTTCTTTAGCCTCCTTTACTCTTTTCATAACACTTTTCATCATTCTTTCTTATGTTCTTACTCTTAGTTGATTTTTGATCTTGAGTCCGTAATACATTAATCAAATGTGTTTGTTGAACTTACTGCCAGGCTTTATTCTATCTTACAAAATAAACCAAAAAGCGTCATATCATAATATACGTCAAAAAGATAAAAGCAACTAAACTTTACATACATCATGATAATTAATAATACAGGACATGTCCTACAAATAGATAAGATAAGTATGGATGGAGGGTCAAGGATCGGGTTGCTGTGGTGCTGGTACCATTGGTCCTCTGTCTGACCCTGGACCTCTGATATGGCACGTGGGTCGCAGAATACCTTGTGTAAGTAGCTCCACTCAAATCTAGCAGTTGCGATATACCACTAGTTGCCCACACGATAAACCTAGAAAAGTCTTTGGCCATCACGTCCATGACCTATGGTTGTTCATCCAAACTCTCTCTCAGTCTATAGACCTCCTCCTTAAGCCTCGCCATCCTCTAAGGCATAGTCCTAACAACTGGGGCAGCTGCATAGGGTGGCTGTTGAGGTGCATGTATAAATGTTGGATTAGCTGGAACCTTTATCCCATCGGCATAAAAACACCCTCAACATCCTCTAGAGGGCTCTAGTCCACAGTAGCCTTGCTTTTTTGGGGCCCCTTTTTTCTTTTTTCTTGGAACAAAAAACCCCCCCCGCACTACCCATGCCTAAAGTATCTCCCAATCTCACATTAGACGTACCTGAAAAGCTTTAATCCATGTCATCATCTAAGCTCTCCAACCTCCACAGTCAGTTCCTGAAAGCCCTCCTCGGTAACCAACCCGAAGTGATCAACAAGGCGCCCAACAAAATACTCTCCAAAAAACCTAGCCCCACGCTTCCTCCTCTTATCATGTCTAAACAAGTACTGGGCTAACAGGTAGGGGATGCTAACCGCCGTCCCCTTATCCATGCTTGTCAAGTAGAATAGGTCAGTAGCAGTCACCTTCTCAGGTGCCTAACCCCTACTCAAAATACTCACCGCGATCAATATATGACAAAGTCTCCTCAATGGGTCCCTAATAGACGTATAGGAGGGGACCACCCTCAGAAAATCACCATCTGAAGAAATCCTAGCCTAGTAATCACTCAAATTGCCCTTATCGACGATCTCTCTCAAACTACCTACCTAGTATGCCTCAAAGCCATCTCCAGCCATCTCCTCATCAGTATGTAACCCTAAGGCCAAAATGAACTACCTCTGAGTCATGCTACGCCTAGCTTAACCTAACTAAAAGCACAGGGTATCAGCAGTGTCCAACTCTATCTCAGTGTCATTAATCTTTCTAAGTGCTAAAGAAACTTGGAGCTAAACTCATGAACCAACGGTCCCTGAATCTCAAATAGTCTCCTCTAAGCGTCACTAGTGAACAAAACTTGCCCCTCTGCTTCAGTATACACCATCCTTAACCCTTAGATCAGTCAAAAGCCTTGCCTCAGTATCCTTTGTCAACCAGCATAAATCTAAAATAAATGTACCATTTAAACATTGACTAACTAAGATCCATAGCATGTGCTTTGCTCAAAATCCTAAAACTAATTCTCAGTGGTGATCCCTTTGACTCGTACCTTAGCCACAAATTCCTCATAGCTTTAGGTGGTAGTCCAACCATATTTCTAAAACTTAAGAATAATTAGTACACACGAAATAGAATTTGTATCATTCTAACAAAGGTCTAATACGGCGTATAGGGTTTCTAAATACGCCGTATAAAGGTGGGATTAATACCCTGTATACATGGAATAGTCAATACGGAGTATTGAGGCATTTAGGATCAATACGGTGTATAAAAATAATTTAATACGGCGTATTATGGATACGGTGTATTAAGGTAGACAAGTCAAGACCGCGTATATGTGTAATTCAATACGCCGTATGAGGGTGTTTAAAGAGTTTAAGGTTTGAAAATGCAAATTATTGCGTATTAAAAAGACTTCGTCTTAATTGTTCACTGGTTTAGGTAATATATTCCAGTATGTCATATCTATTTGACTGGATACACCATATTGGTTCTACAGTAAAAATTTGAATGGGTCATCCCCATTTTACCCGTTTAGCCTGTTGTTTCATAACTAAAAAACATTCAAGATTTACATTCTCAATATCTTAAGGGGAAGGGTTGGGATTCTAAATTTGATGAGACAAAATAAATAAAAGAATGAAACAAAAGGATCAGAATCGTCATTAAAGAATTCTTTAAGCTGGTGGAGAATTATGAAGATTTGTCAAGATGTTAAAAGATAATGATTAGGAAACATATTAATGTGATTTAATGTGATTTAAATAGTTTCCTTATCTATTGATTAGCTTCCTTTGTAAGCCTTAATATCCCTCTATATAAAGGGTATTAGGTGTGTAGGTTTAAGATATCCCAGAAAAGTGTGTGTACATAAAGTGTTAAAGATGTAGTCGTCTAGTAGAGTTGGTGTAGCCCCAAGGATCTTTGATCCCTGTTAGATTGTAACCTTCTAGAATTGAGGCTTGGTGAAAACGTATGAATGTTAAACCTTGTTGAATATCTTTGTTCTTATTCCGCTTTGTTTTTATAACTTATGAACATTGATATTATCCTAGATTAGGTCTAAAAAACATGAGCTTACAACGAATTCTAATGAGAGATTATGTATCATTGAATTTACCTACAGTGATTCTTTAGATCTTCACATGTGGTATCAGAGCCTCGTGGCTCTCGATCTAGGATTTTTAAAGTTTTTAAAGAAAACCCTAAAATCATAATTTTCAAGGAAAAATGATTTTGTGGATTAATGTTTTATGAGTTTTGGAGTTTAAATTGATTATAGCAAATATTTATTAATGTCCTCTCTACCTTAATTGGTATGCAATACAATTGTAAATCATTGTTACTATTAAGGGTTTCTTGGTGTAGTTGATTTATGATGATGGATCTGGACCTCGTCGTATACATTCTTTTTTTATCATCATCATTGTTAGGGTTTTTATGCGAAACCCTAATACCATGTTGCTCTTCGATTTGGTTCGATTATATTCGATCTTTGTTTTCTTTGTTTATCTATATGGATCGATTGCATAAAGTAGCAGCTATGTGTGATTGGTTATCATGTTTACTGTTTGGGAACTGATCTCTTGAAGGTTCGAATGGCTGGAAAGAGAATAAACATTGGAACAGTTGGCTTTAAAATTTTAATGTTGTTCTGAGTGTTTATTTACACAGCTTGCTTGAGTTGGTCGAGGAAAAAAGCAAGTTTCCACAGTAGTTATGGTCGATATAAAAGCAGTTTCCACTGCTAGTTATGACTGATATCGGACAGTACGTGATTTTTTGATGGTTTTGGATTTCAGACAGAACTGGAATTAATTTTAGTTTTTCATATTTTAGGCTCGTTTTAAAGATTATATTGAAGATGTGATTAGAAGAAGATTGTTATCACTTATTTGATGATGAAGGGGAACTTTATTGGATGCGTGTTTTATCTTATCATTTTAGCCTTTGGCGATAACTTGTTCGTGCTTTCATGATTGTATTGATAAAGACTTGATGAATCTAGCAAAGGTGTACGATCTATTTATGGAATGTTACTATGTACATTTGCTATCACTTTAAGGTGTTAGTTATTGTCTCAGGTTCTTATTTAATAGAGGAGTAGGTGGGATTTTGTCTAGATGGAGCATAGTTTACTTATAAATAGAGGAATAAGACTCTCGAGTCATGTGGATAAACAGGATATAAGACACAAGTTTGGAGAAATTCATCTTCTTCAACTAATTGTTTTATTCATTTTTCTTCATCTATTGTAATTTGTTGCTTGGAGGCCTACTAAGTTCCATGATTCAGAGATGGAAACATGTTTAGGGGATGCGTATTGTTTATCTACCATCCTACATGATCTATGTGGATTATGACACAAGGGGGAAGACGTGATGGATTCGGGGAAAGTTTCTTCATCTATATTAGCTTCAGGGGAGCTTGTGCTTATTGGTTTCTTGTCATTATCACTAAGGGAAGATTGTTGGGGAATTATACTTTGAGTTTGATTATGACAAAACTTATTTAACGATGGGCGATCTCAGAGATAAAGCTGGAATAACAGTAATGCTGAATTAAAGATTAGTCAAACTAGTATTTAATGCTCAGCTCTAAAAGATGAAAGATCAACAGTAATGGCTGATTGAAGATTAGTCAAATAGTATTTAATGCTAATTTATAGTTTCCTTATCTTTATTTGTTCTTATCTTGTCTTGTAAAACCTAACCCCTCTAGTATATAAAAAATAAAAGGAGGGGTAGGCGTTTTAGGTTTATTATTCATTCAATCACAATGTATACCTAAAGGCTGTGTGTTGTGTACTCTAGCGTAAAGTTCTTTGGTATAGGACGCATAGGATTATAGTTAGTTATTAGTAGCTTACGTTGTATAGTAAGCTTTTTGTATCTGATCAAATACAAATGAAAGGCTTAACATATAAGTAGTAACTACTTGTTCTTAAAACTATGATTGTTTTATTTGTTATTCCCGCTGTTAGCATACAGTTAGTACTGCCAGTCATCATGAGGGATTTTATCTTTTTGGATCCAACCAATTCCTGAACAAGATGATTCGAAAATCAACCTCAAACTTGAGGGAAGTGTTTACAAGTTGCTTATTACTGAAGGACCCTATTGGATAAATTACAAAAGGGGAAGAAAGATTATAAAGTTATGGATTTGAGCTTATTATATGTGGTGGCAATGGTACAAAGGATATCCTGATTAAGGGGAAGCTTGAAGTTTTGTTTTCTTTCAGGGAGTGATTACATCTCAACTTCAGGGGAAAGCTTTGGCTTTATGATGGTTAGTACATGACTTTGTTTTGTTTTGTCATCATCAAATAGCGGGAAGATTGTTTGGATTCTAAAATTCGATGAGACAAATTAAATATAAAGAATGATGCAAAAGGATCAGATCGTTCATTTTAAACAATTAATTTTCTAAAGGCTAGGATCCAACTTGACATACCACCATCACATCAGTTGATCTGCTAGCAATGGTGTATTCAAAAGGTAACTGACGGTCAATAATTGCCACCGGTGCAATTCTAGAACCTTATGGGACTTACTTTATTACAATAATATACTAGTAAGCATGTTTCATCCCATCTATGCCTCGAGTTTAAGGTCTCACCACTAAACTGATTAAGTCGTCCAATCAAGAACTGTGATTATGTAACACTAACATCTCACAAAAAAGTGTATAATCACCTTGGGATTGAAATCTACATATGTCTCACGCATAGTAAAAAGCATCTGCAAGTGTTCTTACAAATTGGATGGCAACAACTTATTTAAAAGGGTATAATATTTGACGTGACAAATATGTACGAAGAAGTATGCTGTGGTATATCCTATATCATAACACGGGGTCGATTCTTGGATTTGGCTAGTTTCTAGAGAGAGAAACACTTGAGAGAGTTTTCTAGAGAGAGAAAAGGTGTTTCTATGAAATGAAAAGTAATGACTAGCTATTTTCTTCCAAAGCTGGAAGAGGCTTATATAGTACTTACAACATACCGGGTATTCGTACCCGACTTAATACCGAAAAACGTACTATTAACTATTAAACTACGAGCTATATTAAACAGTAAAATACACAGGGTGACTGAGTCTTTTTCTAATATCTAACAATCTCCCCCTAAGGGAGGTCACCCCTGAAAATACCAAACTTAATCACTTCAGTCTTTAGCTCGTAGACATTTGATATCTTGTACATTTGGGATAGTAATCTTTTGATTCATCTTACGCTTGTCTTTGACTGTGATCTTGAGCTTTCTTGAGATCATCGCCCAAACATAATCTTACATCATCTTGTGCACTTGTGAAGAAATACATGACATCAGAGTTTGCGGAAGCTTTGATACCTTTATGAGGTCTTTCATAACATCATAATAATGTAGGGTCCGTGTCTTGGCATTCTGTTATTTTACTTGATACACCTCAGGAACTTTCGAATTTCCATCTCCATCTCCATCTTTAAGATATCCTGTAATGAAACAGTTAGTAATAAAGAGAAAATTGATTTGAAAAGACAGACTAAGTGTTTCTTATGAAAGAATTTTGTAACACTTCGAGAGTTTTGATTGTTTGTCAAATGATCAATAACCGTCAATTCTTATACTGGAACAAGATTGATTCACACAGAATCGCACCATCGTTTCTTTCCAGTTGTCACAAGATTGATTCTTATAGAATCGCACAAGTCACCTACCTAGAGCTTGTTTGATGTTGGCTCTAGCAGGATTTCCATCTTCATTGTGAAAAACCATCGTTTCACTCGGATGTTCTGGCAATATCACAATGATAATGCGTAGACTCTAGTTATAGACTTGTTTCCACAGTGTGTGAAAGATAAGAGAATTGGAATGTGTCCTAATGAGATTAATTGACGATCTCTTGGCTCTAGACTCAAATAGTGCTTTTGGTTCTAGTAATCGGAGGCTGGAGCGACTGCCACCTGTTTCAATATCAACTAACACGGAGTGATAAAGTCAATAGGATAACGTGTTAGTCTTCGTGAGAAATGAAAACATAAATCTTTTTGAAAGATTTCTGAGTGGCTAGGGAGGGTTTGTGCATTGCATCACTAGTGACCATGATGATCGATCTTCAATTCAGCAATCATCCTTAGTGATTCTGGCAGCATATGAATTGACTCGGTTTTCTTCCTACGAGAATGGAGGGCTTCTTTCCTTACAACCCTTTATATTTACTATTCTTTTGTTAATTCCCAACCCCTTCAGTGCTTACCGAGACTTACATGACTAGAACCTTGTTGGGTTTATTCCATACTAGCTCCATCTCAGTCGGCACTTTTCCCTAATTCTCACTTTTAACTCCTTTCCATGTCATACCTAAGGACCTTCTTATACTAACTAGTCGATGTCCTGGGTAGATCCCTCCGTTTAATGGCTGGATCCATTTGGGAATAGTACCTAACCTTACCAACCGTATAACTCTAATTAAGAAAATGCATGGTCGGTCTTTTGGTATAAGTTCCACTTTCCATAAAACCAATATAAAAATTTCAATGAATGTACTTATAGATATAAATAATCAAAGCGTTTAGTACATTGATTGTTTTTTTGACATTTTTCAGAAACGCTCCCCCTCCAAAATGTGCTTCAGTATTCGAAATTGATTTAGCACGTTTGGGCGGATTATATGAGGTCCTAATAAGTCCTGATTCCTTTATTATACACATATAATAATCACATATATCTCCCCTATCACAAAATTTTAAACCCTTTGACATTTTGGATATCAATTGATTTAAATATGTTATAAAATTTGGGAGAAAAGTGTGGCCTTAATTCGTAAGTCATGTAAGAGCCATATAACTGCTCCCCCTTAATCGTTGAGGGATATATTACTCCTACACATAAACCATCAAAGATTTAACTACTACTAATGTACAAGTATATTATTCACAATACGAAATAAGATTGACCATTTTATTGTAATGACGTTGTCGTCACCGGTGTTTCTGCTGATTAGCCAGTAGTCACTATCTCTTATACATCTCCAACAAAGCTTTCTAGACTTCGATAATATCCTTCTGATCTGTAGTTCTTTTCTTGATTGTTGTGATGAAATCTTTGGCTTCTTCTCTTATCGATCCCTCTGACCGACATCCTTAGTCTCCATGCCCTTTAATTATACTCGTACAGATGAAAGTCTTTAACCATTTGGTCCAGCTTTTCCATGACTCTTGTCAACGTCCCATCACTAAACTTGTGAAGCTCATTCAGCCTCATCAGCTTTCTTTGATCATTTCTGTCTCTGTAGATAACTGCTCTTGGCTAGGGAACGATCGTATTATCCAGTCTTTTGAGTATAGTCGGCTGCATCCCAATTAGACGTTCAAGGTTGATCTTTGTTTGATAACTTTCAATCCCGAGCTGTAAGTCTCCCACACGATTTCTGATCACCAGGTTTCTTATCCACATGTTGACTGTTGTGTGAAGACTGGTCTTTTCTGTCTTGGGCAGATGGTTGAGATTTTCTTTGCATATTGATTAGATTCAGATCTTCAAAATCATTGATGAAGAATTCTAAAATCCTTTTCTGAGATCTTGTACACCTTGGTAATCAGTCACTGCGTAGAATTATCACTTTAGGAGTGTATCCGTATTATCGAATAACTTGACACTGATCACACTTAGAATTCGCATTTGGGATCTGACTACTTCACGATCAGAGGGCTCACTGTGTTTATTGATGTAGAATTCCTTTCTCTTAAACCACCAGTGAGTGATGCCATAGACTGCACTGATGTCATATTCGCGTTCACTCTCAACCCACAATGATGGAACTAATTCTTCAAGGCCGAAGTCTAGGTAACGAGCGGCTTTGAGCTTGGATATGGATAAGGCAATTCTTCGCTCTTTGTCACCTGTCAGAAGATAATCCAGATCCTTGTTGAAGAAGAATTGTGGTTGAATAGTTACCTGACCTGGTGGTCCTCCTAAGGGCAGTGGTTCATATATATTTCTCAGAATTTGATGACCCTCAGGATTACTCAAATCAACCTTATTTGTCAGCAGCTTATGGCATTCATCCATCTGATATTGAAGAAAGACACTGTTCTTGTGAAAGGCTTTAACAAGGTTGAAAGCTGGACCTTCTAAATCAGCTTTGCAGAGCTTCTTCTTTCCAGTTCGTCTGCAGAACCATTTGATGAACGACCCAATATCATATGTCTTCCTTTAAGGCAACTCGCCGAACACAACTCGCTGCCAAAGGCTACCAAACCGCTGCAAGAAATAAGGCAACTCGCTGGTGGAATTTTAAGGCAACTCGCCGAACACAACTCGCTGCCAAGCAACCCGCCGCGAAGAATATTTTAATCAAACCGCCGTTGAGTTTTCAAACCGCCAGAGTTTCCTTAAGATATTTGCTAATAAAATATTCAACCCGCTGATAACCTGTTCAAACCGCTGGTAAGCAAACCGCTGGTAAGCAAACCGCTGCTTAGTAACAACTCGCCGCTTGAGCAAACCGCTGGTAAGCAAACCGCTGCTTAGTAACAACTCGCCGCTTGAGCAACTCGCCACCTAAGCAACCCGCCGTGTGTCAGAGGGTTGGTAACCTACTTAATAAAATAATATTTTTCAGCAAACCGCCGTGAAGAAATTCTGGCAACTCTCCACGAAGAACAACGACGTTTTTCACACAAAATCACCTATAAATCACCCTTTTGAACGATTTTGCTTGATTTCTTTTGCACAACACAGTACCACAAGGTAATAGCAACTAGAAACACCCAAACTTTATCATTACAAACAACAAAATTTGGAGATCTTCAAAAAACGAGCTAGTGCCTTCAAAGGTACACTTTTCGATCTAAATCAAGCAAGAAATCGCACATACACACGATCTAATCATCCCATTAGCTCTGATACCAATTGTGGTATATCCTATATCATAACACGGGGTCGATTCTTGGATTTGGCTAGTTTCTAGAGAGAGAAACACTTGAGAGAGAATATCTAGAGAGAGAAAGTGTTTTTCTATGAAAGTAAAATAATGACTAGCTTGCCTCTTCTAAAGTTGGAAGAGGCTATACATAGTACTTACAATATACCGGGTATTCGTACCCGACTTAAAACCGAAAAACATACTATTAACTATTAAACTACGAGCTATAATAAACAGTAAAATACACGGGGTGACCGAGTCTTTTTCTAATATCTAACAATAAAGGTCTAAACAACCTGAGCTTACAATGATCTAATGAGTTATGTTATCATTGAATTACAATGATTCTTTAGACTCCACAGAAGGGTATACCATAGGTCAAAAGTAGTTCCCACAAAACACTAAATCAAAAACCCTACCCCTAAATCTAATAGAAATAGGGAAATGAAAAGGACAAGGCGGGATTAAGAGATGATTACCTTGTTGATATAAGTAGGTAACGAACTAAATTGAAACAGGAAACAAGATCTCAAGATTTGGTGTGGTAATTATTTATATAAGAGTGTAAAAGTATGCGTGAAACCTAATCCAACGTATCAGCTGGGTTTTTACACCCAAACTCGATACGCCGTATTGGTGTTTGTCCAATACGTCGTATTGGGCAAAAAAGTTGACCAAATCAACTCTGGTTAAAAACAGTGGATATGGTGTATAGGTGTTTAATCGATATGCCGTATTTATCCTTGGAGACCTTTTTTCTTAAATTAACAAAGTAAAGAAAAACGTACCTTGGCCTTTGCAACCTTCTCGTGTAAACGCCATCCTTATAAAACCGTTTGGGGTCGAAGGGAATGCCAAATGGCACATATAGATTTTTAATTAATAAAATTAAAGACTTGCGTTCATTAAAACTTATCCGATTTATCATTTTAATAATTAGAATGAAATTACTCATTTCTAAAAGTTTACTTTTCTCGTCGTGATTTGTCTCTGAGTGTTCATCAGACTCAACGGGAGTGGTGTCAACACTATCCATTGGTTTGATATCAATGTTTTCTAAACACAATTCAGTATTGATTTCAACATGGTTATTTACCGGTTCTGGTTTCAAATCATCGACAGGAATTAATTTATAAGAAAACGAATTCTTGTCGCATATAAAAGTATAAACTTCATCGTCGGAATTGGAAAATGTTATACTAAAATCAGATTCTATTTTAATTGTATTATAAATACTTACAGTTGGTTCGGATGAAACATTCTGATTTGATGTCAATGCATCATTGTAGACAATAGATGGGAAATCTGCTTCAAAATCTGTGAAAAATTCAAGATTATCACAATATACCTTACCGTATGTAGTAATTTCCCAGTTAAACATCCGACCATACGTTGTATTGGTTTAGAAAGTTAGATACGCCATATTCAATTAAAGTGAATACGCCGTATCAGGTGATCGACCACAACAGTGTATAGAAAACAATAAAGCACACAAAACAAAACAAACACGCAAACAAAACAATCAAATACACAAGCAAACAATAATAGACAAATATACAAAATTTTACACTAATCTAAATTACACTAATTCTAGGGGTTAAGTTAATCTAAGGTTAAAACCAAAATATTAAATAAAAGTAAATATTAAACAACTTCACTCCCTAGCAACAGCGCCAAAAACATAATGTGTCGTCGTGAATGTTGTTATTTTGTTATCAAGTTTTACATTTATAATTTGCCGACTTTACCTAAAAGCAACATTTTAACGGGAAGTGTACCCGATCAGATGTAGCTTTGATGGTGAGTAGAGTGTCGATCACTAAGAGCGAGAGCATAAATATATTAGTTCTATCAATATTTTGGTTAACTAAATTAACTAAATTTAAACTATGTTAAACATATGTTAAACCTAATTCTAACGGATAAAAGGGGGGGGGGGTTTTCAGTCTGAGAGACTGGCACAGGTTTGGTGGTGACTTAAATCAATTTAAAACACAATAACACACGCAAGCAGATAATCAAAAGATAGAAGAGCGGTCTAGCAAAATATAAGAAAACTGTATTAGCCATGATTAATCCAATTAAAATGCAGGTTTGTTTATTTTAGTGGAATGAGTGCTTATCTCGAGGCGGTATATCATTCTAAGATTTAGGCTATACTTCTTCCTAAAACCTAGACACGTAGAATTTTGTCATAATTAAATGCATCCGAATAAAGCATCCTATCTGCTGATTATAATCTATCTTAGGAGATAAATAATGATGATCTTATTAAACCATAGCTCATCGAGACTTTATCCACTTACTGCTTAACGACTCTTTATATACTAGTAGTCCACTGTTCGAGTCTTTACCAAAAGAATCAGTACGTTATTTGTTGATCCCAGGTCACCTGCTAGTCCAACTTGTTTACATAAACCAATGGTAAAGATAAGTTAATATTTGTGATCACGTTACTCTAGATATATAAATTGCAGATATGGAAAGCCATCCCGGCATCTAGTTAGCAAGATATTTTGCATTCTTAGATCCATTTAAATGATGGGTCGCATACTTAAGCACATAAACACGTATGAGTTTATAAACATAATCAACAACCAACGATAAATTAAGCAATCGATATAAACAAACCAAATATTTAAATCTTCATAATCATGGCTAATACCCAAGGGTATTAGCCCTTAACCATTGTAAATAATACAAGTATAATCAATCAACTAAGGTAAACTAACCAAGTTAAACGAATGATACCAAAAATTGAACGATTATAAGAGTATAGGGATTACAAAGTGTTTCCTATTAATTTAGTAGGTTTGCTTGACTTCTTCTGCTCTTCTTGTCTTTTGAAAATCGACTTTTTTTGTTAGGGTATCAAAAATATGATCAAGCACACCTAAAACTCGTTTTTAGGTTTTCTATTTATAGTGTTTGGAATTTGGTCGATACGCTATATTGGTCGAGGTCAATACGGCGTATTGGGGTTTTCTTGGAGTAGGTACCACGTTCAATATCTTCTAAAATATTTAATTACTATATCTTGGATACAGTGTATAGAAGTCTTCTGGATACGGTGTACATGTCCTTGTTCTACGTGGTTTCTTGTGAAGTGCAGGCACAAATACGCCGTATCTTCCTTGATGGATATGGCGTATTGAATGTCAGAACAGTATTCTTCATATTTCTTCGTTTAAGCTCTAGAATGCGTGCCTTTTAGCTAATCTTTACAAAGTACTCCATAATTACTGTAATTCTTAAATATAAACGATTAAGTACCAATTATTGCAATAATTATATAAATGGGTAATTTAAATAGGATAAATGATGTTATAAAAGTGACGTTATTTGATGTCATCAAATGACTTGTCCATCCCTTATAGATTTTCTTCTTTAATATTTTCTTCTTTGATTGCCTCAATCTTGAGCATTCAAGATTTGGAGTAGAGAGGTTGGCGTGAATCATCATGACTAAGGCTTGAACTCGTAATTACATAATTATTTTCTTTTGGCTTAAGGCATCAGCTATGACATTCGCATTTCCTAGGTGATAACGAATCTCATAATCATAATCGCTGAGCAGTTCAATCCATTGTCCCTCTCTCATGTTAAGTTCCTTTTGGTCAAGAATGTATTGAAGACTCTTGTGATCCGTATACTCTGTACACTTTGTACCATATATGTAGTATCTCCAAAGTTTGTGAGCAAAAACCACAACACCCAATTGTAAATCATGGGTCATGTAGTTCTCCTTGTGAACCTTAAGTTGTCGAGAAGCATACACTATAACTTTTTCTCTTTGCATTAGCACTGCACCTAAACCGTTAAGCGAAGCATCACAATAAACTACAAAATCTTTAGTTCCTTCTGGCAAAGCCAAAATTCGTGCACTACCAAGTTTCTGCTTTAGTAGTTGGAATGCTTCTTATTCTTCCTTGCCCCATTTTTACTTCTTATTCTTTTGTGTCAGTTTTGTCAAGGGTTTAGCTATCAAGGAAGAGCCTTCGATAAACCTTCTGTAATAACCCATAAGTCCTAAAAATTGCCGCACCTTGGTTGGAATTATTGGTGCAGCCTAATTTTTGATAGCCTCGATCTTAGCAGGATCGAGATGAATGCCTTTGATTATATATTACATGCCCGAGAAATTGTACATATTTCATCCAAAATTCACAGTTTGAGGATTTGGCATACAATTTCTCCTTCTTTAGTAATTCTAAGATAGTCTTCAAATGTTCCTCGTGTTCTTTCTTACTTCGAGGGTAAATCAGAATGTCATCAAAGAACACAATCACAAACTTGTTAAGATATGGTTTGCACACCCGATTCATTAGATTCCATGAATAACGTCGGTGCGTTGGTCAAACCAAACGGCATTACCTGGAACTTGTAATGACCATAACGAGTCCTAAATGCTATTTTTAGGATATCTTCTTCTCAAACTCTGAGCTGATGGTAACCTGATCATAGATCGATAATAGAAGTGGGTAACGGTTCTTTATGGTTAATTTTTTAAGTTCATGGTAGTTGATACACATTCGGAAGGATCCGTCCTTCTTCTTAATAATAATACCAGAGCTCCCCAAGACAAGGAACTTGGTTTTATAAATTCTTATGTATTTAAGTTCTTGCAATTGACTAGACAACTCATGTTTTTCCCAAGGGGCTAATCTATAAAGCGATCGTGCTACGGATGCAACACTAGGTATCAAGTCAATTTGAAACTTGGCTTGTCTAGTCGGAGGCAATCCAAACAAGTCTTTGGGAAAGACTTTCGAACAATCCTGTACAATAAGTACATCCTCATGTTGCTTCTTCTCTGACTTTTCCTTTGTCTTCTCCTCAGCGATGTGTACCAGAAAGACCTAGCATCCTTTTAGTTATACTTATGGGTTTTGGTGCAAGATATCATGTTCAATATGGAGCCATGTCTATCCTTGCTCATGTCCTCTCAAATCATTAGTGTCTCGTTGTCGAAGGGAACATGAACGAGCTTTTCATCATAAATATTTACAGCATGGTTTTTGGTCAACTAGTTCATTCTAGAAATGACATCAAAACTTCCTAATTCTATGGGCATTAGGTCGATGTTGAACGGGTGGTTAAGAAAACTTAAGTTGAAATCTCTTGATTTGGTATCGACTCCTACTAACTTTTCATTAGTTAATTCAATAGCGTGCTTAGTGTCTAAGGCAGTTGAGGCGATATCATCTAGAAGGCTTAAAGAAATGGATATGAAACTTTTATCGGCTAGGTTCTAGGTACTTGCAATGATTATGTCTTTAGCCTTAACTTCATGACCATATATATATATATATATATATACATATTAGAAAATTCGATGGTGTAGGAATCTCTTAATTTTCTTGATTATAACCCAAATAAAAGAGATAAGTTCATCACGCTCCTAATAGTCCTTTTTCTTTCATTGGCAGCCTCCAAGGTCTTAAACATAGGACGAAACAACTAATGTAACAGCTCTGGTTGAGGATTGTACTAGAGTGACTAGTGGTGTAATTTGATCTTTCGGCTGAGGATGTGTAAGATGGAACCGATTCTATATGATAAGATTGTGTAAATGTCTACTTAGTTAGTGTGCTTACTAATATGTCATGCACAACTTATGTATACACACATAAAGTTTTGCTTTTTGGGAAACAGACAAAATTTTAAGGTGACTACTCCCAGCATAGCATGGTCCTTCCTGAATTATACATAGGTGATCAGGCTATATATAATTAAGAACTAATGATGCCATGCTTATTTTCGTCAAACTAATGTTATGTAGAAGATAGTATCAAATGGTTTTATAATGTAGCAAAATAGTTCATAATGTGAAAGCAAAATAGCTTATAGGATGAAAACAAAAATAGTTTATAAGACTATATCAAAATGGTTTATAAGATGGTAGCAAAATGGTTTATAGGATGATTGTAAAAATGTTTATAAGGTGAATATAATTTAAGGGGTAGCTTGCATAGTTTAATGTAGTATTAAAGTGGAACCAACGGAATCGTCATGACACATAATTAGAAAAATTAATAGAAAACATCCACACGATACAACGAAATTCATAGGAAAGTACTAATATATTTTTCTTAAGGGATATAGTCCTAGAAGGCTTCAACTTAGGTCTCATTATGCAAAGCGAGAAGATTTCTCCTTAAGCATTAGCATTATCTACAACAACATTAGTGTCCTTGTAAGCATTTCCCTTCTTTTCCTTCTGATTACAATGATTTTGATTCTTCAACCTCAGGTACTTATTTTTGTAATGCTCTTGTGCACCACATCCAAAATAGGTTACTGCAGGGTTCGTATTGCTACCAATAGCAGGGGTCTTACTCCTGCAGTCCTTGGATTTATGACCTATCTTTTGAAAACTTCTACACCTAACAGTGCATAGGCCAGTGTGATGCAGCTTACACTTGTTGCAGTGCGGCAATTTCCCAGCATATCCTTTCTTGTTATTCGGCCTAGGAGTGTAAACCCTCACTACCTTTTGTCGTTTGTTTTGTTGTTGACTAGAATGACCATTTTTCCATTTCCTCTTGGTTAACACTAACAAAAAATGGAAGTGCTTTTGCGACCTTGGCTCAAAACCAACGTTGGACTGAACGACCTAAATCTAATCGAGTCGTAGAACTCATTCCTTGTCTTGTAGTTGACATTGATCTTCAAAATCACAAGAAGTTAAAGAAGATAAATAAGTTAGGTTCCAAAGTCATGTTGCGAAGATGAAATGTTATGAGATGACTGGTTAAAGTCGTGTTTAAATTAATCAGCATGCTTCTAGGTGATGGGTCATAGGATGACGTAGGTGTTTCATAAGTATAGACGGATGTTCAAACCCGTCTTCGGAGTTAGATAGTAAGATAATTAGTGGGGTCGGCACACTATTACAAGTTTCAATGTTATATGAAACGGTATTATGTAAAGTCATGAAAAAGTTTTAAAGACCATTGTATCACTCACGATGTCTTGGGAAAAGTCTAGAGACCATTATGTAACCGACAATGTCTTAGAAGAGTTTTAGTATTTATATTAATAACCTTTATATAGAAATATAGTTATGCTCTGGTAAGTAGGTATATGTGATCGAAAATAGTCAACATTTATATAAATTATTTTTATATAAATAAATAGTGACGCTCTCGAAAATAAACGTGAGTAATCGAAAAGCAAATCAAGTGTTTATATAAATAGCCTTTATATAATACTTTAATAGCGATGCTCTGGAGAATAAGCATAAGTATTCATGAAGTATACACGCACGGATATTATGTAAGGCAATAAGAGATCCTAATGTATATAGTAGTTATAGTCTAGGTACTAAATGCAACCTAGTTCTCAATAACCAGTGCTCTTATACCAATCTGTAGCACCCCTAACTACTTCATAGCACAAAGTACAAGTTACATAAAATGATCTTTAAATGAGACGTTTTGAAAAGTTACACATTCGATATATTAAAACATCAGAGTTTACAAAGTATGAGGTCCCAACAGTTATACATTCCATAAACATATTTAAAGAAAAGTTGTCGAATGGTAACGATAATGAAA
>BQNB010116937.1:0-21266 GCA_026074375.1 Tanacetum coccineum
TGTGATGCAAACACGAATGGCGTCGACATCAACAATTCATGAATAGGTGCTAGGAGGAACGAGCGAGCCACTCGTGAGTGTACTTACCCAGACTTCATGAAGTGCCAACCTCTAAATTTCAAAGGCACAGAAGGAGTTGTCGAATTGACTCAATGGATTGAGAAAATGGAAACTGTGTTTCGTATAAGCAAGTACTCTGTGGAAAACCAAATCAAGTTCTCCACTTGTACTCTTCTAGGAAATGCTCTAACATGGTGGAACTCCTACGTTAGGAGTGTTGGTAACAACGTTGCTTATGCAATGACTTGGACAAAACTAAAAAAGAAGATAATTGACAAGTATTGCTTGAGGACTGAGATTAAGAAGCTCGAAGTCGAGCTGTGGGATTTGAAAGTGAAAGGTACCGACGTGATAGGGTACAACCAATGTTTTCAGGAACTGGCATTGTTGTGTTTTAGAATGTTTCCTAAAGAATCTGACAAGATTGAGAGATATGTCTGTGGTTTGCCCGACATGATCCACGGAAGTGTAGTAGCATCCAAGCCTAAGACAATGCAAGAGGCAACTAAAATAGAAACTGAACTTATGGATAAGAGAATCCATACTTTTACTGAGCGTCAGACAGAGAACAAGAGAAAGCAAGATAATAACTAACAACAACAACCACAAAACAAGAGACAGAACATCGGTAGGGCTTATCCTGCAGGAACTGGTGAGAACAAGCTATACGGGGATCTAACCCCTATGCCTTGAGTGCAATTATCACCACGATGGTCCGTGTGCTCCCAAATGCCACAAGTACAATCGAGTTGGCCATCTGGCCTATGATTGCAGGAGTCCTGCTAATGCCAATGATATGTGAGAAATCACATATCCTTTTTATACCAAAAATGGCCTTAAAATGAACAAATTATGCAAATTATGCTTGTATATTGCTTCTTTTGTCATTTGTTATGTGTAGGTACGGATATTGCAAAAATCACAAGAAAATGGTCAAAACCGGACAAACACGGACACGGGAACGGAATGAGTGCTCAAGAGGCAGGAGTTTTCTATCAAAAGGTCATCAAGTCAACAAAAAGTCAACTCTTGGTCAATACTTGGTCAACCACAAAAGAACAAAACCCATCAAATTACCCAAATGAGCCTTAATTTTAAATTAATTTCACCAAGAACCCTTAAACCTTAACATCGTTAGTCCTTTTATTAATAAAGGCTAACGGTCATTATCTCTTATATAAAAACCCATTTACCTATTAACCAAGCCCAACTAACATCTACTGAGCCCAATTCCCTTTACATTCATATATGCCCAAGTCAACATCTCTATAAGACGGGTCAAACACACTTTTATAAAAGAAAACGAGCGCGAGAATCTGTTTTTCTACTGTTCATCATCTCCCTCAATTAACCCTACATCAAAAAACAAAGGGTAAATCCCAATTAACTACGTGGCTAAAAGATTCGAGTACTAAGCATTGAGTTGGCAGAGCAACACGTCATCAAGTGCTCTCATTGGCTAGAATTAACAAGGGGAATGACACGTTGGATGATAACAAACACACCTCTGATGGAATTTTGTAATAAATCATTTGTAAAAGAAGCACACGAAGGGAAACAAACCACGGATTGCCACGCTGGCAATCCGTATGACATACTCATCCAAGGGATCAAATAAAAGATGCTATTTCAGTTGTAAATGAATGATCAAGATGTAGAGGAGCGCTTAACAAACTTGGGGACCTAGAAGCTTCATTAAGCCACTATAAATACTAGCCTTTATCACTCACAGAACTATGAGATAGTTAGTTAATTTTTAGTGTAATTTTCGTTAAATGTAGTTTTTAGATAAATGTAACTTTCAGCTTATTGATTTCAATCCTTGTAATCTCATTTAAAAGCTTTGTAATCTATTTTCATTAATAAAATTTGAAGTTTGTTTTTAATCTTGTGTTAAATTCGGTTTTACTTAAATAGTTTAATAAGCTCTTGATTAATCTCAATAAGCTCTAAATAATCTGTCATTTTAATACATAAGCTAGCCTAGCACTCAACTAAGCTTTCAAAAGCTTAGTTGAGCTAATCTTTTTCAAATCTACAATTCAAATTACCACAACTTTTATGGAAGGGAAGCCAATAAGGGATAGGCTTCCAGGACCCTACCAGCTTATCAATTGATAAGCTGGAGCTTGTTGATAGCTCATTTAAGC
Organism: Tanacetum coccineum; assembly: GCA_026074375.1. Lineage (NCBI taxonomy): Eukaryota > Viridiplantae > Streptophyta > Magnoliopsida > Asterales > Asteraceae > Tanacetum > Tanacetum coccineum. Next base: position 2,211 of record BQNB010116937.1, read on the forward strand.
CTAATTTTAGCCTTGTTTAGAGCAGAGGCTCCTGTAAGTTTCCTCTTTCCATTTTTAGCTTAAATTAGCATTGCTAGCTTATAACTGCTTATTATCTGCTTTTTATTGCTTAGTTTAGCTTATTAGTACTTGTTATAGTTGTTAGTTGTCTATTATGTTTGCTTGGTAGTATAAAATCTTAGTTTCATTAATCTGTCATAAAATTGTCAATAAAAAACCAAAAATATTAGTATAGATTGTTAGCTTATAGATTTGCTTATTGTCTGCTTAAATCTGCTTATTAGATTTGTTTGAAACTTATTGTCATCTGTTATTTGCAACTTGCTCTTTGAATTTCAAATTTATAAGCTTAATATGGATTTTTACACTTTAAAGGGGTGTTTGGAATAGCAGTACTAACTGAGAGTTAGTACTGCTATTGACCTTTTATTCCTTTAATTTGAGTTTAAGTCTCATTTCTAGGTTTATAAGTTTAGATTTAAGAGCTTAGTTTAAGCTTAATCTAGTTTTTACAAAGATTGATAGATGTAGTTAGAATCTGTTAGAATTAAGTTTGTTAGTTTAGCATTTTAAGCTCAAGTTAGTTCTAGTTGTTATGAATGCTCTATTTGTTCTTAGTTGAGAGTTTTAAGAAGAGTAGCAACATAGTTTTAAGCCTGCATTTGTGATTTTAAAGTTTTGGTTAAAAGGATGTCAATTACATCAGCATTAAAAACAGTCAAACTGCCATTTTCAATCTCAAAAATTAGAGGGTAATTTTAGGAGTTTGGTCTTGATTTTTCGCACACAAGTAGTTTTTAGGTCAATCGTAATTAGCTTTAGCTTATTTTATCTTTAAAAGATCATTAAGCTATCTGTTTTTAAGCTCAAAATAAGCATTTTGTCTTTTCTAAATAAAAAGAAAATCAGCAGGCACTAAGTCAAAAAGCCATTTTCACTTAGCTTTTTCTTTAAGTTTTTGATTTTCAAATTAGTTTTTAAAAGTTGTTTTAAGTAGATTTGAGGTCAAGCTTTTAGGATTTATAAGCTATATTTCCATAATGTTCCATTTACTTAGTTTAAAATAAGCTTAAAAGTAGCTATTGTGTCAGTTTGGTAACTAGTTTTGAGATAAATGCTTAATTTGGATTTTACAGCTTATAGCTTTTATTTGTTGCTTATTTCTAGTCTATACTAGCTTATTAGGATAGGATTTAGCTGTTGATAGCTTAGTTAGTCTTGTTTTTAGCTTACTGAAGTTCTCTTCTTGTTGGTCAAGTAAAAAGCTTATAATCCTTTAAGTACTTACTGTCTGTTTTCAGATCATTTTCTAGCTTTCATAAAAGGTTGTTTTTATAAAGTTTGCTTATTTCCATTTGCTTTATAACTTTGTTTTTAAAAAAGTTTTGAAAATAAAAGTTTTTGCAAAAAGTTAGGCCATGGGATTCGAACCCATGACCTAACCCTTAGCACACACTCGACCCTATAACACATACACTGTCCATCTCGCCTTTGGGTCTTTTTCAGTTTAGGTTTGCAAGATTTATTATTTAAGGGTGTTTATGTTATTTTGCTTATCAGCTTCTTTAAGCTTATTTACCTGCTTATTTGATTAGTTTTTCTAGTTTTCTCATTTTTCTTAAGTTTCAATTAAGTCAAAGTTCTTTCCTTAATTTTTCCAGATTCTATATAATTAGTTTACTATTTTTAATCTTTAATTTTCATTAAATCAGTTTTTAATTCATATTAATTAAAATATAAGTCAAAAAAAAATTTAGAAAAATTTCTTTTAACATTTAGAACCTAGGAAAATTAGATTTGCTTTCGTAGGGTTTAAATTGAAAAATCTTGTTTTTTTTAAAGAACGGGATTGTATCCCGTTCATATTTTTAGAGTTTTTAAGCTTAAATCTTTTCCGTTTTTGGTCTAGTTTTCTTTTTCCTAGCTTTTTAATTAATTAAGACTTATAAAAAACCAAAAAAAACTAGTCATTTAGGAATAATTAAAAGTTTAGAAAACATTTAGGTTTAATTTTAGTGTACTTGCTTATTTGTCGTGTTTTATTTTATTCCACGTTATCATTTCGTAGTTAGATTTAATTGTGCCTTTATTTGCTCGCTATTAGGATTTTAGAAAACAGATCATCTTTGAACCAATTCAAGTCATTGTCCAAATAACAAACGAGGTTTTAATTTCATAAATCTTTGGGAAAACGACCCGGTAATCACTTATCGGTTAAACGTGTAGTATTTTTAAAAGATTTTTTCTACTACTTTTGTCCTCAAGGGTAGTTTAGGAATTTCATTATCGTTATATTATTATACGTATTAAAACTGTACACACTAAGTTTTTGGCGCCGCTGCCGGGGATTTGTGATTAAGATTCATTCGTTTTCATTTGTCGATCGTGGTTTGAAGAACATTTCGTCTTTGAAAGTAACGCTTTTGAGAAAATCAAAAATACAAAAAAAAATTTAAAAATATAAAAAGTAAAAAATATTTTTCTTTTCTTTTTAGTATAAGTAGAAGATTAATAAATAAGAAAAGTACAAAAATATTTGCTTTTCCGGATTTTTTGATTTTTCTTGTGAATTCATTAATATAAGAAATAAAAATTTTACCAAGTTAGTAAAAGAACACCAACAAATAATACTTTCAATAGAAGTATTATCCATCAATAAGTTCTCGAACCGGTATTTTTAATATTTAAAAAAAAGAAAAAAAAACTTTATTAAGCATCCTAAATAGATTTGAACGAAACTAACAAGCTTTAATCAAATCCTCAAATCGATTAAGCAATTCGAAATAAGCAAAGATCCATAAAATCAAAATAGCTCTCGATTATTTTAGTGGTCCGCAAGCTTATGCGAATAAGCTGAGTTTCATATAACTCGTGGCCACTTTTTACGAATCGAATCGTGCAAGGAAAAAGTAGCCCGAATAAGCCTAAGCTTAATCGAATAAGAAAACTTGTAAACCGTAAAGTAGTTTGATGATTTAAGCTACATCTAAGGTCGAATAAGCTAGAGAAACTTATCCGAACAGAAATAAGCTAGAATAAAACTTAGCTTATTAAATAAGCTAATCGATTAAGAAAAAGAAAGAAAGAAATGCGAGAATAAGCCATAAGAATAAGTAAAACAACACCATCTTCATTTCATATCAATAAGCCACAAGTTTACAAATAAGCTGAACGAATAAGCTGGAATTTTAACTACAATAAGTTGAGAAATACTGAAATAAGCCACTACTAAAATAAGCTAAAAAAACTACAAAAACTAAACTAAAAAAAAAATACTAGAGAGTCCAAAATAAAAGGTAGCGGGATGTCTTTTATAGGGCCAGGAGGGTTTTTTTGTAACTTTGGTCCTCATCATTTGGTGTTTATTAGCCAATCATTAGGCTGGGAACGTGACTCCTCGGATCGCAAGCTTGATCCACCATTTATTAGCTGCCACGTGCTCCTCGAATGGTGCTTATCTCATACGTAGTAATTGTGTCCGCTGGATCAGATATGTAGAAGAATATGAATTGCAAATTGAGTTTTACAACATTCCTCTGCCACGTGTAGGGAATCAAATGGCCAAAAAGTGATATAGTGGAGGGTCACGTGTAGGAATATGAATTAATTATGGGGCATGTGAGGCTGCTACTACTAAACTTCAATTCATTTCATTTGCACAAATTAAATTTCCATGGTTTGGGCTTTACTTTCATAATGGGCCAAGAATTTGGCTAGTAAAAATATGGGCTGGCCCGGCCCATATAAATGGGTTACAGGCTGGACCAATAAGCAATGATGGCACTGTTGAACTCGAAATTCCGTGCTCTTTCCGATGGCATGCTCGGGGACTTTTCACGACTTCATCTTGGCTTTGAGTAATAATTAAACTTGACCAAATTGAGCCCGATAAATCCCGTTTTTGCATCGTTTTCAATCCTTTTACCTGCAAGACATCAAAATACCAAACAAACGTATTTGCAATATAATTAAGCATATTTTAGTATTTTTAGTCCCATAACTGTGTTTTTACACGGGTACAAAAGATGTGTTTTTAGCATATACCAAAACCCCCACACTAAACCATTGCTGGTCCCACACGCAATGTAAATAAAACAAGCCCGGAAATAAATAATTTTATCCCCCTTTAACTTATGACCCCCTCACAATCAAACAAGAATAGAAAAAGTCCATTAAAATGTTCAAAAATCATTTAATTCGCCAGCACCCCCGTTTTACCCATTTTTTTTTAATTTTCATAATTTCCAACTTACAACTTATTCATGTGTGACATAATGTATTGCTTTCATTATTCATTGATAACTTTTATGATCATGAAACAAAAAGCACAAAAAGTGTCCAAATGCATAAATTTCAATCGTCCCGACTTTCACCTCTTCAAGCCAAGCTTAAAACAAAGATCTATGTAAAATACAAGTTATGATGCTAACACTACTCATAAAAGCTAATTGTGTACTTACTTTTCCTCCCTTATTCCTAATTTCCTCTAAGGATTTTATTATTATTATTGGTGACAAATAAATTATGTCCTTATTAATAAAGTAAACCCGGTTTAGACTATTAATAGTTTGAAATCCTTTCCTAAAGAGACGATATGGTGAGAATAAGGTCCACATTAAGGTTCTAATTTCGCATGATTTAGGGGTTATCCTTTTTATTTCATCCGCAACACTAACTACAGTCCAGCAGATGGAGACTCTTTTTAGATAAACCCCGGAGCTCGCAATTTGTTCTTTATTCTTATTATTATTATTATTATAGCAACATTATTAAACCTCGGTCCTTTAGAAGGCTGCAACATCGGTTGTGAGCCGGCAAGATGCAGCAAACATATTTCGACCTCGGTAATTTCCTCGACCTTTTAGAAGGCTGCAACATCGGTTGTGAGCCGGCAAGATGCAGCAAACTTTTATCAGTCTCATATTATTATTACTATGTGCCTTATTTAGAAGACTACCACATCGGTTGTGAGCCGGCAAGAGGTAGTAAACTTTTATCAGCCCACAGTTTTTATTATTATTATTACCTCCACCCTTTAAACGACTGTCACATCGGTATGCGAGCCGACCATGATCCAGAAGTCTTATTTCGGCTTCGGTTTATTTCATAATTATTATTATTATAGCCAAATTTCAAGCCCTGTGGTCTTTTAACAACTGCCACATCGGTATGCGAGCCGACCATGGTCCAGGAGTCTATTTCCCCACAACACTGACAAAACCTCGATGTGTACTTTTAATTTCACCCAGATGACTTTCTTCTACGAAAGAGATCTAAACTAAGAATGCAAAAACCCAAAGAACAAAATTATTTCAACAATTATATAACGGTGAAACAAGCTAATGGGAGAAAAAGCACAATTAACACTCATGAGCCTTAAAGAAATCCAACTATTCTACGTTTAGCATCAAAACTTATACTCTACTCTATCATCTCTTGTTCTTCACAATTTAAAAATAACTCAGAACGAAACTCGTGAATACTTAGCCTAATGACTAAAGAAACGAACAGCTTTTAACAAGTCACATAAACTGGCAACAATCTCAACTCTAATAAATTGATCTTCGCATATTTAAAATCAATTATGGAAACTTGCTAGAAAGGTATAGACTTTTTACCAAAAAAAATCAAGCCGTGGCTTTTTGGACCAAAAACAGCTACGAAAATAAGCTATAAATAACCTGAAATCACGAACCAGCAAGCACACAATACAAAACACCCCTGGTTAGCTCTTGATACCACTTGTTACGATTCAAAACCACCTTTTCGGGGGGTCTTGGTTGATCAAACCATTGAAGAATAAACATAGATGTAGTGAGAGAAAGTAGAGAGAGGGTTGAGAGAAAAACTTGTGTAATATTATATTGAAATAAAAATACAAATGATTCACCAACACCCGTCATGGAGAGCCATGAGGGTTATTTATACTAGAAACAAAAACAAACTATTCCTAGTTAACATAAATGACCCTGCATGATACGCAGTGTCTAAGACTAGTCCAATTCACGTGTAAGATGCCAGCTTCACTAAAAAGTGAGGCTAACATATACTACTACTAGGGATAAGCATGGGTTGCCACCCACGAAGTGCTTGTTTTTGTGCGAGTCTCTGTCTTGACTCTCCCTATATCATCGTGATATTAAGGACGAAACATGTGGAAGAGCAAATCTTTTCATATGCCACCGGCTCTAAGAAATAAAAACTATAAGCGGAGATGCCGGGGTCAAAAATGATATCCTCACTCCTGGAAGAGAGAGGAAGAGAAGAATCCACCGGATAGGTGAAATAAGGAAGAAAATTTTGGATAACATATGTGAGGGAAAGATAATGGCGACCCTCAAAGGGTAATTTCACATATGTTGGAGAAAAAGTTATCTCCCAAATCCCGAGGTCGAAAACTTTGACAATATTCTTCAAATCATCTTTATCAGGTTCATCTTCAAAGCTTCTTGGGTCACGATCTAAAAACACCTCAGGAGGGAGATTAGGAATAGTGTCCTTAATAAGCAAACTTTCAAGATAGATTATATCTCCCTCCAAATTGTGATAATCGTACTCAATATCCGTAGAAATATCCATATCAAGAAAAGCATCGATCTCATCAATTTCGCCTCCTGGGTCGAAACACTCATCCTTATTAGAATCAGAAAGAGGTGTGACAAGCAAAGCCGGCTCATCAAGGTTAGAAACATAAGAGTCCTTACTCTCGATGTCCTCTAACACCTCATCAAAAAGAGGATTTACGTCACTAGAGATATATTCGTCATCGAATTCGAAAAGAGGGTTCGAGTAAATTTTAACATTATCTTTCGGAACGTCTTCATCAAATAGTGACCCGTCATCAATAGAAGTAAAATCATCATTTGAATCGAAGAAAGGGTTAAAGAAAGTCATAGATTTTTACTCAAAAACGTTAATGGGAGAGAAATCATTACACGAAGGTAAATCACACTCACTATCACTCCCGGATGTATCCTCGGACTCACTTGGGATTGGAACAAGGTCCTCAACACTAGACTTTATTACTTCATCTGATTCCTTTTCAGGAATAGTGCTAAGATCCTCATCCCCCATGATGAGAGAGTCCTCGGGCTCCATAGTCGGTAAGACGGGTGTGATTGCAATAGACGAAGGTATTTGAGAAACAATTTCATTTAAAGGAATATTACTCTCCTCGTAATCATCATCATCATAAAAAGAATTGAAACGTCGCGAAGGCTTGGTAGTATAAGTACTAAGATTAGCCGCCTGCTCAAGTTGCCGAAGCTCTTTCTTTTTATTAATTTCGATACTCATTCCATTGAATTTTCCCGTAAGCTCATCAATCATAATTTCACATTCCCTTCTATAACGAATATCTATTTTCTTATTTCGATAATCTTTAATCTGAATTTGATTACTTATACTTTGCATTTCATCTAAATACTGCTGCTTCAGATCCTCCATATCTTGGATACTCATTTCTTGAGGATGTGATTGATCGATATTAGCCGCTTGCTTTTGTTGAATTACCATTTCACAAAATGATTGCATCGTGTTGAGAAGTTCATTCTGTGACTCATCTATTTTATCCCAACTATCGTGCACATCACTTATCTTTTGCTGATTAAGGTCTTCTTGATGATCGATGGAATATTGCGGGGGTTGGTCAAAACCGAAATAGTTAGAATTATGCTCAAAGTGATTTTGATTCATCGGTTGACATTGAAAACTTCCATGAGGACCCCCAAAGTTTACACAACAAAGATATTGTTGTGGAAAACTCGGTGAATTTTGTGGATAATTATTACCAAAGTTTTAATTGTAGCACGGTTCCTGCTCATAGACAAGCGGTACCCGTGGTGGACAATCATAAGCGTAGTGAGAATCATTCCCACATAACTCACACGAGTATGTCTCGTACTAGGGTTGTGGAGGGTGGGTGAAAACATTTGGAAGATCATTGAAAGAGTTTGGATTAGGAGCATCAATGGATGAATTTTCATATCTTGAAGCGCAAAACAAACAAATTCCTTCTTTAAGATTATATCCACAACACTTGCAAGTACACCGTTGACAACGTACACCATCTTCTAACCGATTGCCACACTCAAAACAATGAAATTGGTCGAACGAATATGTTTGGGGTGGTGAAGGTGGGTAGGAAAAATCTGATGTTTCATCATTTGAAATGGGATCGGGGTTACGGACAAACTCGTCTCCGGAAAAATTTTTTTGGATTTTTATATTTTTTATAAGAACAAAAATAAACTTTCCGAATAAAGGATCTTCAAGCTCGAACACGAAAACAATCCCACGTAAAAATCGTACATCTCTCCTCCGGGCAGCGGGCCATTTTGCATGTCTGTCGTCTTACACGTGTTTATCAAATAAAACTCTAGATATATAATTATTTATATTTATAGAACATTACATTATCACGTATACGTAAGCAAAGTATCATACAAATTATTCTTAGGAAAGAATAATAAGTAATCAACACGGGTATCGTTTTCCTCGGCGAGAGATGAATGGAAATCTACGTTCAAGTTGCAAATCGAGCTTGATTGTCATAAAAGTTTTTGGTTTTGGTTTTAAACTATTTTTAAACTAAAAATTAAACTAACATTAATTCTAAAATTAAAAACTAAAAGATTAAACTAAACTGATTTAAAAGATATAAATGACAAATATGCTTGCTAAGTGACGTGAAATGTTCCTTAAGTGCGGGCTTAGGTTTAACGAATTAAAATCCTTAAAAAAACAAGTTTCAAGAAATTAAATGACAAGTAAAGTAAAATGCTTTTTAAAATAAATGACAAGTATTTAAATTGCATTAAAAGTAAATGACGGTATGTAAATTAGAAAATTCTAATGACTATTAATTTTTAAACCTTTTTAAAACCGCACTTAAATTCCAAATCACTAATCACTTAGCAAACACAAGTTACTTACTCATCTATCATACGAAATTCCAATTTTACCCATCAAACATTGCTTTTAACGACAGAAAATTAATCTACATAAAGCATGGCAAAAATCATATACGCAAATATCTAATGGAACGATAAAATAAATACCCCTTGCGCCCCTCCCTGTCCCATCGCGCAAAAGAGATTAGATATAGAACCCGAAATGTAAGAACCGTAATGTATAAATCCACCCGAATCTTACAAACTTAATAAAAACAAATAAGCTTATCACTAAAAAGTTCTACTTCACTAATTAGCAAAAAGGCTTGTCAATCTTAACAACTAACACAACATCAAAACCATAAATATCAAAAACATTAACTATTTATCCACCTTAAAATACCCTAAAGCTCTTCCAAATAACCATAATTATTAAACATCCAACTCTTCCAATAAAACTATAGACTCACCAAATCCTCACCACATCATCCCCCAAAAAACTCCCCCAACTCCACATTTTACTAAACACCAATTTTAACCCCCCATCCCCCCCCCCCCCCCCCCCTCCCCCCCCCCCCCTCATACCCCCCAAACACTTGCTACCCAACCAATCACACACACTACTCCAAACCCCTCTACACAAAAACCAACACTCTCCACACAATATACAAATCACCACCAATCAACAATCACCACCACCTCTCCCTCAACCCTTCAATAAAAACTCAACTGTAACCACCGGCACTCGATACTAACATCTCACCATCCACAATAACTCCCCACTCAAAATACCGAACCACTAAACCCTCCCCCTCCCGCCACTCTCAGCACCAATTACCCATCACAGCCCTCCCATATCCCATAATAACACACATTCGCACAAAGATCCTTTCTAACCATCCTCTCATGACTACCATAATTAAATCCAATAAGCTCCCTCCGCACGATTAACTCGCCCGTGCTCCCCAGAGCCTCATCACGCGCAACCTACTACATCGCGTCGACAGTAAGAAGACTACCCTGCTCACACCCATCTTATTTTCGCCTCACTCGAAATCCCCGCAGCCTCAACCCTAACACCTCCACACCTCACCCAATAAGCCACACACCTTTTCCCCGAACCATAAACAAAGATGACAACCCCCCCATTAAAATGAGCGACGCAATCACGCCCAATACAATATTCTTTCTCGCTTCAACCGCACTAACCTCCTTCTCTCTCCTCGCGCTAAAACCCCTAAAAAAGTCACTCTAATCCACCTCCCATTTGCACCTCAACTATAGTTCGAATTGCTAAAATCTATCGAAACTAAGGTGTTCATATCAAAGTGAACTTGGATCGGGGTATAATTAAAGATTTAAATTAAGAAAATAAAACTAGAATTAAATAAGAGCAACAAACTTTTATTTGTTTTGCTAGAAAAGTGGGTGAAATAAGTTAAAAATATAAGTTATAAATTAAAATAAGTCAAGCTTGGACCACCTGCTGATTAATTGTATAAATCTTTTATTTTTGAGATCTAATCCACCTCGAAACCAAGGATTTCGTTGTGTGTTTAACATAGTGAACAAGAGACGAGATATTTAAGGATTAGATCTAAAAACAATAAGCTAAGAGAAAATAGCAATCGAAAATAAGTAAAATAAGCTCACTCGAAAAGCTCTAAATCAAAAATTAATATAAAAATAAGCTAGTCTAAATTAAGTATTAAAGAAGCTGACGTATTATAATATAAGTTATAGAGATGGATCCAAAAAATTGCTATAAGCAGGTTATTTGGAAATAAGCAAATGAAGAGAAAGAGTGGAAGAATAGCCTAAAGAAAAAGTAAAAAATAGTAAATAAGCATTAATAACAAACCAACTTAAATTCATGCACTCGCACTTATTCATGAAAGAATATGCGCAAGAATACAATAAGTTGAGGGAGATAAGCGTATTTCAATTAATGGGTGGTGTTTATGCGATGTAGAGTTTAGAGAGATAAATTTGTAAGCATCTAGAATCGTATTCTACTGGCTTAAACCTATCACTACAACTATATGATTGAAGAAATAAGCTTAAAGAACTAACTCATTATTGCGTCGCGCAATTTTTTGAGCTGCATGATGGCATTGTGTATATAGCCGCAATTGGGGCTTGAGGGCATTAGTTTTCGTCATTTTAAGTGGTTTCAGAGCGTCCTGAGTGGCATAAGGGGGGGCGTGGGTTCGATTTAATTTCTCGTCGCTCTCATTTCATCCCTCAATCGCGCGTTATTATACAGGTGTAGACCTCAATCGCCAGCTGGATCCTCACCGCAAAAGAGCCATTGCCCCGTAGCCTTCTAGAAACGCTCGTACTGCATTGAGAATGCCACATGTTCATCAATATACCACCTTTGCAAGTGGGATGTGGAGCGAAGTGGACTGCAGTCGTATCATCGGAGGGGAACCACGGGTCAACGGTAGCAACGTGTGGGGCAGTCAACGGTGCAAACCGATGTGATTTGTCGTGAGAACACGCGGACCACAGTCAGACTCATCGTCGGACCAACGCGTTCAAACCATCGGACACGGTGGTTGGGACCGCCAGTCAACCAGTGGTCATGGTCAAGGTCTAGGATGGGTCTTGGGCACGGGTAGGTCGGGTCTTGGGCTGTGGTCCGGGTCTGGATCGGGTCGGTGGGCCGGTTCGGGTCGTGAGGGGGTTAAACCCCTCTACAGGAATCGAACACAGACCTTAAGATTAATATTGAAGCTATGCACACAGCCTTACCGGATGTGGTAATGCATTGTTTCAATATTATATATGCAAGTTTTTAAAATTATAAGGGTTTAAATGGTCTTGGAAGATTCATTAATATTAAAAGGTTCAAATTAATGGCGAGAAAAGGGTTCAAAGAGATAAAAAGGTTCAAATACGAAAGGCCGGTACCATAGGACTGTAATTTTCTGCTCTTTTCCAAGGTGTGATCGAGGAAATTAATGATTCGGGGTTGAGCTCGATAAACGTAAAAACGTCATCGAAAGTCACCGAAAATTACCGTTTTACTTTGTTTTCAATCCTTTGTACCTGTAAGGCATAAAAACACATATCAAACATATTTGCAACACATATATCCATATTTTAGTGTTTTAGTCCGTTTATTAGCATTTTCTGGGGTATAAATGATGTGTGTTTTAGCACATATCAATGTGTAAAATAGCACATACCACCCTCGCTTCACCAAAGTAATCATTCACCACTTTCTCATTCAAGACAAGAAACTTTCTTGTAGAAACAAAATTGGGATGCACACCTCCAAGGATGACAACATGATTAATACCTTAAGATTTGTTTCTTTAAAAGAATCAACTCATATCTATGGAGCTACTCTTCCTGAATGTTTGACCAGTCCAGAAATGAAGGAAAGTAAAGCTTACAAGACTTATCTTTGCTATACTACATGTGTTGTTCCTCCCAAGATTGCTAGAAAATTCAAGAATGCTCTCCATTCCTAGGAAGGGCTAGGGGGGTGTCTGGTGTCTAGTCCTGTAGATGAAGGAACATGTCTAGAAAGTTCGAATGACGATTCGTATAGAGACCTGCCAAGAAGTCTATAATAGGTACCTCCTAGCAAGCATGGTTGATCCATCATCAGAGAGGCTCATGTGGAAACAATGTGGGTGATAGTCTAAAGAAAGGAAAAGGAAAAGGGTGGATGTTGTCTTATAGGAAAGGAAATTGAGCTGTTATCTGATGTAGCTTTGACTGAAGAAGCTCGGATGAAAGAAGTAAGAAAGAAGAGCTTAGGGACATTCATAAGGGACACACAATCCTATTGGTTATGGTACAGTTCCCAAAAAACCTCCAAGAGTTGAAAAGATCACACCTACTATCACAAGTGAAGGAACTGGTGATAAATCAGGGGTTCCCGATGAGACCAAAGATGACTCAACTGAGAGTAAATCTGAATCTTGGGGTAATGATGAAGACGACAGCAACAATGAACCATAATCAAGTAATGAAAGCAGTGAGCAGGAGAATGAAAGTGATGATGATGAATAAATAAACTCGACAATCTGATAGTCGTGAATGGACCAGACACATAAAACTCGAAAGTGAAGAGCGAGTGATATACTGGAGATGATGATCAAGAAGAGGAGAAGTTCTGTTCACATGATAATGATGATAAAAGATGATGATAATCTGGAATCAGAAAGTTATGATGTGATTAAAAGTGATAAATGGATGATACTACCTACCAATTTGATGATGAATTTGATGCAAGATTGAAAGAACCCACTCAGACTGATAAAGAGGTTGTTCAAGGTGAGGGTGCTGATGCTGAAATGGAGACTGGTATTGGTTTGTTCCGGCTTGAGCAACAAGGGAATGAAAATTAGGGAGACTATCAAGAACATGTTGTTAAAGATGCTCATGTGACCAATTTCTTACTGTTACGTAAGTAAGACTGAAGTTCCGTGTTACTAGTTCTTCTTGTTCATCGAACTTGGGCATCCAAATTCGAAATTTTTCAGATATTCCCTCATGCTGTTGGAGAAATTTTTTCTCCATAGATGTTCAATGTCCACCATGAAGTCCCAAAGAACTCAGTCACCCAACTCTTCTAACATACCGGTTTCAGTTATCACTGATCATCACCTGTATACAACATTCCTAATCATCACAAACCTTCACTCCTACCCATTCTGACAACACCTAATCCACCCACCAACATTGAATTATAATGAAACTAACAAAATCCTCTATCTACACTTCCCTGATTGGATCAGTCTTTCGATTCACGATAGAATAACAGATCTCGGCCTCTCTCCTATCGCAGTTGTTGGAACTTAAAACAAGACCCTCTAACATACTCAGTGACAATTTAGTTGTGAACATCTAGGGTGACACACGGTTGGGAGTCTCTACTCCAGGAGAAGAATTTATGAAATTCCTTTCAGAGTCTCTCACGACAAGAATCAAAGAGCAAGTAAAAGATTAACTGCCTCAGATTCTGCCCAAGGAAGTGTCTAACTTCGCTCCACCTGTGATCGAAAAGTTGATTAAAGAATCACGTGATGAAGTTACTCTAGGATAGGTGTGTCTTCTCAACCAGATGATCTATTATTTACTTATGAGGCATGCTTTTTTACACTTACTAAATTTGAGTTAAGAAGATCCTTATAGACAAAATGGAGAAAATGTGAATCATATTCTGGTAGCTCTGAACACCGAGATTGCTATGATAGTTTGAAAAAAAATTACGATCCCGAAAAAGATTTCTTCTTCTCTTATGATATATATTCATTGAAGCGTGGCCAAAAAGACAAGATAAAGGATGAAGACTCCTTTCGCTGGAGCAGGACCGAGGGTTAAAGAAAGAAGGAAAATACAAGGAAAGATGCAGAAAACCAACCACATGTCGAAAATTAAAGAGATCTCACGTCTAGCTCTTCCAAAGGCACCAAGTCTCAACCAAAACCTTCTGGAAAGTCTGTTCAATCAGAGGAACCAGTGTTTGAGGTTGCAGATTCAGACATGCCACAAGATCAAGAAGGGAATCCGGGTGATAATGTGGATGATGACCTAGGTAATGTGGATGCTTAGCGTGACTGGTTCAAGAAACCAAAAATCCCACCCCATACCCACCCTCAAACGCTCTCGCCCCACAGATCTGACTGGCATGAAGGAAAGACTCCACAGAAAGGACCAACCCAAAATTGGTTGATGACTCTAGCAGCTTCTACTTCTACTGATAAATCGTTGAAGGACTTTGATGAATTGATGAGCACTCCAATAGACTTCTCTGGATACATCTTGAATGGGCTAAAAGTTAAGAATTTAACTCAAGAAGTCTTGCTAGGACCAGCATTCAGACTACTCAAAGGCACCCGCTCTAATTATGCTAAATTAGAATATGACTTTGAAGAATGCTATAAGGCTCTTTCAGAAAAGCTTGATTGGGAAAATCCTAAAGGCGATGACTATCCTTTTGATCTTTCCAAACCCCTTCCTATGATCACGCGTGGAAAACGTCAAAGAGTACCATTCGAATTCTTCATCAACAATGATCTCAAGTATCTACAAGGAGGAATTTCGACTATGACATACACAACGTCTACTACCAAGACAAAGGCCGCTAAGTATGATCTACCAGGCATTGAAGACATAGTTCTAAACATATGGAGTCCTGTTAAAGTTGCTTATGATAGATATGTGTTATGGGGTATCTCACATTGGAGACAACAACGTAAGTCCTTCTAATCATATGTAAGAGGCATACAATCAAGAGGAGATGTATATTCTACAAAACATATTCTGGCAGTCACTCATGTCAAGGTTATGAGGAAACATGGATACGGGTACTTAGAAGAGATTGTAGTAAGAAGAGCTGATAACGTATTATACAGATTCAAGGAAGGTGACTTTCCACGACTTCGGATCAATGATATCGAGGATATGTTAATTCTTGTGGTTCAGAATCGGCTCACAAATCTTTCAGGGGATGATGTTGCTGACTTTGCAATAGCCCTAAGAATGTTCACCAGAAGTCTGGTTATTCAGAAGCGAGTCGAGGATCTTCAACTTGGAGTTGAAAGTTATCAAAAGAAGATCAACGTCACCAAGCCTGATACTACAAGACCAGATCTCAGAAAAAGGCACTCGTACACTCCATACAAAGACCCTTAAGGATTCATTTATGTCGACGACTACAAGAGGAATAGGTTGATGCGCTCCGACGAACTGTACAAGTTCAGTGATGGCACATTGTAGGAACCGATTTAACACTTCCACTTCATAACCCGAACACGAAAACAAAAAAAAGAAGAGAGAGAAACTCGAAATGTAGAGAGAGAGAAGAGAGAGATTTGAGAGAGAAATGAGATAGAAAAGATTTTTAGATATATGAAAAAGATAAAAACTAAAAACTAGAAGGTTTTGGTATAGGTGCCGAAAAACCTCAAAGTGTTGAAAAGATCACTCCTACCGTCACAAGTAAAGGAACTAGTGATAAACCAGGGGTTCCCGATGTGACAGAAGATGACTCTACTAAGAGTGAATCCGAGGCTTGGGGTAATGATGAAGACGAAAACAACAACGAACAAGAGGTAAGTGATGAAGGTAGTAGATAATAAGAGAAAGTTAAGTGTAAAGAATCTGAATCAGAAGCAAGATGAGCGAACTGTTGATATAATTAAGAAGAGAGGAAAGTTTGATCAAGAAAATGAATCTGACAGATGATTAGATGTAAAAGTGATGAAGATAAGTGAATGGATGATACTACCGTACCATTTTTTAATGATAGATGTAAGAGCCAAGATTGAAGAGTCCTGACACAAGACTTAAAGAGGTAGTTTCAAGGTGAAGGTGCCAGAAGTTGAAATTGAATTGACGCTCACAAGGGAGTGAAAATTTGGAGACTACTCAAAACAAGTTGTTGATGATGCTCATGTGACAATCTACTGTTACAAAGAAGACAGAAGTACCTAGCTGCTATTTCTTCTTGTTCATCCGACTTGCAACATCAAAATTCCAATATATTTCAGATATTCCTCATACTGATGCATAAATCGTTTCTCCATTTGACGTTCCTAAGTTTTAGCACTTTAGGTCACAAATACTTAAACTACCACAACACCATCCTAAAACCTATTTTCTTTTCAACCAAAACCATTCCTATCATTACAAACCTTCACTCCTCCACCTTTTGTGTCAACTCCCACACCACCGCCAACAACTGAAGCTAGAAATCCTCTATGAACACTTCCTGACTTGGCATCAATCTTTCGATTCAACGATAGAATCACAACATTGGAAAAAGAAGTGGCTAAACTTAAAAAGGACCCTCTACACACTCAAGTGACAACTTTAGTTGATGAACATCTAGACACAAGGTTGGGAGAAACCAGAGAAGAATTCATGAACTTCCTTTCATATTCTCTTACGGCAATTAATCAAAGAGCAATTAAAAAAAGATCCAGCTGCTCATTTTCAACCAAGTAAGTGCTAACATTTCGCTCCACCTGTGATCGACAAGTCAATTAAAGAATCACGTAATGAAGTACTCTAAGCAAAGTTATTCCTTCTCAAACCATATCTACTTATAGACCTGCTTCTACACTTACTGAATTTTGAGTTAAAGAAGATTCTTCTTGACAATATGGAGAAAAGTGAGTCATATCATGACGGCCCCGCGAACACTGAGATTGCTATAAAGGTTTTGAAAAATCTTACCTTCTCAAAAGATATCTTCTACTCTTATGAATAGTTAATTTCCTTGAAGCGAAGCCTGCAAAGACAAAAGACAAAGATGAAGACCCATCCATTGGATCAGATCGATGGGTTAAAGAAGAAGAAAGCTAAGCAAAGATGCAAAACTAACCATTGGGCCGAAAAAGAAAGATTTAATGTCTGGCTCTTCCAAAAGTCTCAACCAAATCTTTTGGAAAGTATGTTCAATCAGAGGAACCAGTATTCGAATGTTGCAGACACAAACTTACCATAAGATCAGAGAAGCGAATCCTGGGGGATAATGATATTGAGCCAAGAATAAAGACTGCTCTAGACGAGACTGTTCAAGAAACCTACACCACCTCAATAACCCAACGACCCTGTCTGGAATATTTGGGCAAGATACTCAAGTGAAGGAAGGACCAACTTAAAATTGGTTTGATGATTCTAAGCAGCTTCCACATTTATGATAAATTGTTAAAGGACTTTGATGAATTGAATGATCACATCTAATAACTTCTCTGGAGTACATCTTGAATAGGCTGAAAATTAAGAATTTAACTTAAGAAATCCTGCTAGGGACCAGCAATCAGGACTACCTCAAAGCACAAATCCACGCTCTAATTATGCTGAAATTAAGAATATGACTTATAGAATGCTATAAAGCTCTTTTTAATTAGAAACCTTGATTGGGAGAAACCTGAAGGCGGTGACTTAATCCTTAGATCAATTCCCAAACCTATTTCCTGTTGATCAAGCAATAGGAAAACAACAAAGAGTACCATTCAAATCTTCCTTAACAATGATCGTTAAGTATCTACAAAGGAGGAATTTCAACTATTGACATAATACGACCCGTCTACTACTAAGACAAAGGCCGCTAAGAATGATCTACCGAGGCATTGTAAGACAGGTTCCAAACAACTGGAGTCCTGTTAAAGTTGCATAAGATAGAAATGGGCTCGTTATGGGTATCTTACATTGAGACAACACCGTAAGTCTACTAGCATATGCAAGAGGCATGCAATCAAGAGGAGATGTATATTTTACAAAGCGTATTTTGGCAGTCACTCATGTCAAGGTAATGAGAAAACACGGATACGGGTACTTAGAAGAGATTGTAGTAAGACGAGCTGATAACATAGTATACAGATTCAAGGAAGGCGACTTTCCACGACTTCGGATCAATGATATCGAGGATATGTTAATTCTTGTGGTTCAGAATCGGCTCACAAATCTTTCAAGGGGATTAATGTTTTGCTAGTACTTCGCAATAGCCCTAAGGATGTTCACCAGAAGTCTGGTTATTCAGAAATGAGTCAAGGATCTTCAACTTAGAGTTGAAAGTTATCAAAAGAAGATCAACGTTACCAAGCCTGATACTACAAAACCAGATCTCAGAAAAAGGCACCCATACACTCCATACAAATACCCTCAAGGATTCATTTATGTTGATGACTACAAGAGGAACAGGTTGATGCACTCCGACGAACTGTACAAGTTCAGTGATGGCACGTTAACCAGGCTTCTTTCTTCGCTCGAAGACATAACCAAAAATATCGACATGGAGTACTTGCCGAAGAGAAGATGGAGCAATTTGGAAAAGAAAAGAGCTCATTTCATGATCAAGGACATCAACAAGCTGCTAAAGGAAAGGAGGATGATGAGGAGTTTGGAGAAATTTGTTAGTGGTAGACTCTACGAACTGACCTCGGACTACTGCAAAGAACAATATAAATTCGTCATATTATGTTCATATCTCAAAGGTCATTTCATATATCATAAACTTGTGAATTTGTATATATGTAGTGTAGACTTATGGTGAAAATAAGGTGTGCTTGAGTATAAAATTTTCAAGAATTTCTTAGTAAATTCAAAAAAATTCAAATTATTATACTCAGCACAGTCTTATATACCCTCAAAATATTGAGGGGGAGCAATAAAATATTCCTGATAGATATTGTGT